>RQWE01000167.1:10319-40899 GCA_004028395.1 Leptographium galeiforme
AAAAAAAAAAAAAAAAAAAAAAAAAAAGGACGAGGCCGCCAAACTCACTCGTTCAGGTCTTCGCCCACCGTCTCGGCGTCAAACGACAGCTGCCACAGGACGAGGAGCACGTGGTACAGCAGCTGCAGGCCGACGCCGCCGCCAAGGGCGCCGTCGAGCAGGGAGGCGCGGCCGTTGCCCGTGACGGTGCCGGCGGTGGTGCCCGTGGTGCCGCTCCACAGGCTGGCCGAGACGGCCTCGCCGGTGCTGCCGCTGACGCCGGCGGCGGTGCGCAGAATGGCCACGAGGGGCGCGACGGTCTCGCTGCGCTGGGCCCAGAACTGGCGGCGCGTGGCGCTGCTGTAGAGCAGCTGCGAGAACTCCTGCACGCCAATGTCCTGCAGGCCGGCGTCGCCGTGCAGCGCCAGCGACGAGAGGTAGCTCAGCAGGCCGGGCAGCGCGCGCTGCACCGTGGCCGGCGAGTCGTCGCGGGCCGCCGCCGCCAGGGCCGTCAGCACCGTCGAGGCCAGCAGCGTGACCGGGTCGTCGGGCTGCGCCGAGTGGGCCAGCAGCGGCAGCAGGTGGCGGTACGGGTTGCCGTCGGCGAGGATGGCCTTGGCCAGGGGGGGGAAGCCTGCGGAGTCAGCCACAGGGTCACCCACGGACACCGGTCTCTTCACAGTCCACATCCGCCACACACACCTTCCAGCAGGTCGCCCAGCAACACCAGAATGTACTGCACCACGTCGGTGCGCTTTGCCGCCGACTCGAGGATGCTCGGCTTGCCCGCCGCGCCCACAAACAGTATCCGGTAGCCGTCCAGGTCGGCCTCGACGGCGTGCTTGCGCGCCTCCTTCTTGACCTTGTCAATCGCCTGGATCAGCGCCAGCTGCCACTCCAGCACATCGCCCGCCCGCACGGCGCCGTCCCACGCGATCGGCCGCGAGCGGACGTTGCCCTGCAGCGTCGCTAGGTAGGTCGGCGGGTCAAAGGACATGGCGATAGGATAAAAGAGTCGCCGGCGAGATGGAGAGAGAGAGAGATCGGAGGGAAAAAAGGTGGGCGACAATGCGCGATTCGTGCAAGGCAGCCGGGTCTCCCTGCCGACCGCTGGTTCTAGATTCTCGGCACTGCGTCTCAATGGGCGGATCGGCCTGGCGTGGACAAGGACAGACGAGGACGGGTGGGCGTCTGGATAAAGTGGTGTCAAAGAGAGGGAAGATGGCCGACCCAGCTTCACCAATAAACGGCCCCGCAAAAAGCTACCAAGCTTGGGCCACAAAATGCCGCGTCGCACCGCCACAGGAGGCTGTGGCACGTGAGTGTCACGTGATTCATACAAAGGACAGAGCACGTGATGCGTCACGGAGTCCGATCAAAAGTGGTCCCGGCACCCGAGCGGGGCACTCTATTCGTACGAAGATTGCAAAACACAATTTGCCAAGAGGACGTGGCGCCCTCACCGAACGCGGCCGGCGGCCATTGGTCCCAAGGACTGGCGGCGGGTCCAGGCCACAGAAGAAAGGCAACTTGACGTGCAGGCCGAAAAGGAAAAAAAGGACCAAGGCGGAAGTGCGGGAATAAAGCAGCACGCAGAAGCAAAGAACAACAGAATCATGAACCACCAAACAGAACGGAATCCAAGAATGAGATGGACGGCGGCGGACCGCATGGCCGTTGGCGTTGCCGAGAGAGCTTAAAAAAGGGTTTGTTTTACCTTGCTGTCGATGGCGTGCAGGGGGATGCAGGGCCGCAGTCTCGGGCGAGCAAAAAGTGGGTGGTTGGGCAAAAGAGAGGGAAAAAAAAAAAAAGGTTGGCTGGGAAATGAAAGGCTCTGGGTGGACGGACCACCAGAGGCTCGATTATGGGCTGCACGACCCCTGTCACCCGCCTGACGGGGACCACTGCACGCCTGCATCCAAGGACCCCCCCGCTCCCAGGCCCGGCGGGACAGCTCGTGTTCCTCCCAGCCATCGGGATTTCCTTGGCTTGGGCTCTGACGGCCTGTCTTTTTAAAGCGGTCGTGGCGGCCTGCAGGAGTGGCACACACATTCCACCCGATCTACCCTTTGCTTGTCATTATCGTCTGGGGCTTCTTGGTGCGACTTTTGTGTTCTGCGAGGAAGCTGTGATGAGGAAAGTGAGCCTGAATTGACGACAAGACGGCCATTGACCGATACGACGACCACCTACTACAAAATTCAACCGACGACCTCTGCGACCTCACGAGAACACGACTGGCTCTGCAAAATCCGTCTGTCCGTCGGATTGCCACAGTCGGACTGCCGCAGCGGCTGCTCCCGCATTCTTGCATTGTGCCCTTTTTTTCACCTCATCCCCACACCGACCTCATTCCGGACAAAGAACACCCGACGGGACACCGACCGACCTCGCTGATGGCTCCACTTGTCGCCCGCCTCCGACGGCCGGAGATGCGACTGGCACCGGCGCTGCTCCTGCTCGCCCAGGCCATCGCACAGGTCGCCGCGAACCCGTTTCCCAAGGACGATCTGCACGACTCGGGCTCTGGCTTTTTAATGCCGCGCGAGTGCGCCAACTACTGCGGCTACGACAACCAGTACTGCTGCGGCGCCAGCGAGCAGTGCTACACGTCCAACGACATTGCCGGCTGCAGCCAGACGGCCGGCGTCTACTACTACTACACCACCACCTGGACCGAGACGGAGACGTACACGAGCACCTTTAGCTCGTACCATGCGGCCGCCACCACCACCACGGCCGTCGCCTCGACCGGCGAGGACTGCGTGCCCGCCGACGGCTCCGGCGACATTGCCTGCGGCACCATTTGCTGTGCGAGCTGGCAGTACTGCGCCTACTCGGGCCAGTGCATGGCCAACGCGGGCGCCACCGGCGGCACGACGTCGTACTCGGCCGTCCTGACCACCTACACCACCAGCGGCCGCACGGTGACGACCGCCTACAGCGCGCCGTACCGCGTGACCTCGGGCGAGTCGACGGCCACCGGCACGGCCGAGGCGGCCTCGGGCTCGGCCGGCGCCACCACCGGGTCGTCCACGTCGTCGTCGCATCTCTCGGGCGGCGCCATTGCCGGCATCGTCATCGGCTCCGTCGTCGGCGCCCTCCTGCTGCTGGCCCTGTGTGCCTGCGTGCTGATCCGCGGCCTCTTCAACAGCGTCATGGCCCTGCTCGGCCTCGGCGGCGCCAAGAAGCGTCGCGGCAGCACCGAAAACGTCACCGTCATCGAGGAGGAGAGCTACCGCCGCAGCGACTCGGGCGGCCGCACCTGGTACGGCGGTCGGCGGCCCGCCGGCGCCGCCACCGTCGCCAGCGGCTCGGTCGTCTCGGAGAAGCGCAAGAGCGGCGGCGGCAAACTGCTCGGCATCGGCGCCTTTGTCGGCACGCTCTTGCTGCTGCTCGGCCTGCGGCGCCGCGAGAAGAACCGCGAACGCCGCTCCAACATGTCGCGCAGCGATATCAGCAGCGGCTACGGCTCCTACACGATCTCGTCTGCCCAGAGTACGTCTGCTCCGTCCCGCTCGGCCCTGAGCCGCTCCCTAACTCGTTCTCCCCCAGGCAGTCGAGACACACGAGACACACGAGACACACGGCGCACCCGTGGCACCCGCGGCTCCTACCGCACCAACGTCACACACGTGTCGCCGCAATCACGGCCGTCGCGGCAGTCACCACGGCGGTCGTCGCGCGCCGAGTCGCGGCGGTGAGCGCGCATGCCCTCTCGTCCCGAGTTGGCTGTACATACTTTCCTTGATCACGTGACTACACGACCCTCTGTTTTAGCAGCATGGCGCGGCGTTTGGGGCAACACATTTTTTTAGCAACGGCAAGAGACGAAAAGAGAAGAACAGACGGCCAGGCCGTCATGACCGTCATGAGACAACCGACAGGAATGCTGCTTACTAAGCGACAGAGTATGGCAACAGGCATAATAGATTATTGAACTTTTTTGACTTTTTTCACATGACATTCACGGCGCCGTCCTTGGATGTTTCTAATCCCGTTTTTTCTTTCCTCTGGTTTACTGTTTTCATGTACCTACACGCCGTCGAAGAAAGAACAGCGACAAAAGAATACGCGGGAAAGCACATGCTCTTCTCCTCGAAGACCGGATCCCTGAACGCACCCCGTGGAAACCCCTGGACTGTGGCTGAATGAGCTTAAAAAAGTCGTCCCTCCTATGTTTTTGTGAAATGGTTTTCTGATTTAAACGTTCCGACCCTTCTACTCCTCCACGATGTTGCCCTTCTCCGAGACGTACAGGCCGTCAAGGAACTGAGAGGTTAGAAAGAGGGGGGGGGTGACATGGGGCAGGACAGAAAAACACACCTTGCGGATATCCTTGTTCCGGACCTTGCAGATCTGCTGGATGTCTGCGGCGCTCTGCGACACAGCCTCGAGCGAGTTGCCCGACAGGATCAGCTCGTCCTTCTGTGCGGTGGAGGTGGCCGCCTCGACGCCGGACTGCATGACGACTCTCCGCACAATCTTCTCGCCGATAAAGTTGCGGATCTCAACCTCGAAAAGGCCCGTCTCGCTGTTCTTGTCCAGGTTGACGTTGATGGGGAAATGCGCGTACACGTAGCGCATCTTGTACTTGAAGCCCTTGGTCACGCCAATGATCAGGTTGTTGATCAGCGTCCGCACCGTCCGCAGCGCAGCCACGTTCTTGCGCGAGCCGTGGTGGATCTCGATCTTGATAATGTCCTTCTTGGGCTGCGAGAAGCTGACGGCGATGTGGCTGAGGTTCTTGGTGAGCTTGCCTGCACGCGCGCGTTAGCAGCCGTCCATTGTGTGGTCAGTCCCCCCTCTGGGACGTCGGTGGTCCAATTCCTCGTTTTCCTCGGTTTCTCTTTTTCTTTGTTTTCTCCTTTCTTCCCCCCCTTCGTTCGTACCTCTGGGACCCTCAACCGTCACAAGTCTCGACTTGATGTGGACCTTGACTGCAGAAAACCGTCAGCACTTTTGCATCGTTGCCATCGGACGGCCTCGCCGAGTCCCATCCTCCCTCTGTCGTGGCGATGCGACCAGTTTGACCGGTTTGACCAGCCAGAGGGACGAATGGGATCGGCAGTGGCCCGGGACAGGATCGAAATCGTACCTCCCTCCGGGACGGTCAGAAGCTCTTCTGAGTGGATGTACTTCATCGTGGGCGAGTTGGGAGGGGGTGGCCGTGAAAAAGGGTGGGCGCTGAGGGTGTCGGGAAGGATGGGTGGGAAAAGAAGTCGGGTGCAACAATCGCCAGTGGACTTTTTTTTCCCTCCCACTCTGTGCCCCGAAATTGCCAAAAATATGGTGTGCAAAAAAAATAAAGGGCCCACCCGGGGCGAGCTACCGAGCACTAGGGCTGCTGGGGTCATGTGACATAGACAAAGGCGGTCTGTGGTTGGGAATTCTGCCGCATCAGGTGCAAAGTCATGTGCTCTGCTAGCGCCAACGGAGAGGCCCCGTTCGGAGGCAACGGCCATGGGGGAGGCCAGGCAGGCGAATCCGAGCGCATCAAGCTTCAGGACAGCGTTCGGGATCCCAGCCAACAAGCCGGCCACACAACAGGCGGAAAAAACCACGCACGACACATTTCCCGATCGAACAGCGTCGGGCACTTCTCCATCGGAACGGACGAGTGGTGTGACCGTGTAATCGGGCGGACGTCTTTTTTTGTTGACGAACGCGAAGCTTCCAGCCCAAAAAGCAGCTTTCCGGCTGGCTGCACGTTTCGGACCTCTTATCTGACGACCCCGAGAGCGGCAGCATCCGACGACCAACGCGCGGTTTCTGCGACTGTTCCTTTCTCTCCCCGGCCTCTCCCGCCCCCCGGGCCGCCCGCCACAATGTCGTACTTTTTTTCCACTCCGGTGGACATTGACATTGTGCTGGAGAACAACGACGAGCGGTCGATGGTGGACATTAAGCTGGACAAGAACCGGCGCGAAAAGGCGCCGCTGTTTATGGACGGCGAGACGGTCAAGGGCGCGGTGACGGTGCGGCCCAAGGACGGCAAGCGGCTGGAGCACACGGGCATCAAGGTGCAGTTTATCGGGACGATTGGTGGGTGCTGCTCTTTTTTGTGATGGATGCCCTTTTTTTTTTCTCTCTGGCCCCCCTTGCTGACTGCCTGCACCCTCCCCCCCCCCCCCCCCCGGCCAGAAATGTTCTTTGACCGTGGAAACCACTACGAGTTCCTCTCGCTCGTGCAGGAGCTGGCGGCGCCCGGCGAGCTGCAGCACCCGCAGACGTTTGACTTCCACTTCAAGAACGTGGAGAAGCAGTACGAGTCGTACAACGGCATCAACGTCAAGCTGCGGTACTTTGTGCGGGTGACGGTGTCGCGACGCATGGCCGACGTGATCCGCGAAAAGGACCTGTGGGTGTACAGCTACCGCATCCCGCCCGAGATGAACACGCCCATCAAGATGGACGTTGGCATCGAGGACTGTCTGCACATTGAGTTTGAGTACAGCAAGAGCAAGTACCATCTCAAGGACGTCATTGTCGGCCGCATCTACTTTTTGCTGGTGCGCCTCAAGATCAAGCACATGGAGCTGTCGATTATCCGGCGCGAGACGACGGGCGTGGCCCCGAACCAGTACAATGAGAGCGAGACGCTGGTGCGATTTGAGGTGGGTTGGCGTTGTCGGTTGCTGTCCGTATTCAGGCGCCCCGCTGACCCTCAGATCATGGACGGCTCGCCCTCGCGCGGCGAGACCATTCCCATCCGCCTCTTTCTCGGCGGCTTCGACCTGACGCCGACCTTTCGGGATGTCAACAAGAAGTTTTCCACGCGCTACTATCTCAGCCTTGTGCTGATCGACGAGGGTGTGTCTCTTTTCTCTTTGCCTTTTCTGTCCTGTCCTCTATTCTCTCCCCTTTCCCTCCCATCTTTCCTTTCTCTCTAGTTCTTCTCTCTCTCCGTACCCCCCTCTCTACCCCTCCCTCCCCCTCCCTCTCTCTCTCTCCCTCTCTAACCCAACAGACGCCCGCCGCTACTTCAAACAGTCCGAGATCATCCTCTACCGGCAAGCCCCCGAGCTGGCCAACGGCGAACACGCAATACCCGTTCCACCACCCGACAACCGCATCAAGGCCGTGCCCGCATGAGTCAGCAATAGCCTTGCGCGATCCTGTTTTCTGTCCTCTGTCCTCCTGTAATTCTCCATGGGCCCTGGAGCCTCGCGATTTCATTCCTGTACATAGCCAAGCCACAACCTGCTAGATGCCACGTCAGCCCACGGAAATCAAGCATGCTTCTCTCGTTTGCAAGAAAGTAACCGTCCTATTCCTGTCACGCGACCAAACGCCACTACATGACACCAACAACAGACAGTACAATTCTGTCTCATTCCCAAACACGATCAATCTCTCCGCCTTTTGAGAGTTCTGTCCCTCTCTCTCCACCATCCCTCTTTCTAGAGCTCCCCCCCCCCCCTCTCACAACCCCCCCATGCTGACGTCGTCGTCCTCCCCAAAGGCAAACTGGTTGTTTTGAATCGCCGCAATCCGGTCCAGCTCGTCCTGGTACTGCTTCCGAAGGTCGGCCAGCGTCACCACCTGCCGCCACGGCGTCTGCTGCGCGGCCGCTGCCTTGGTGAGCAGCGCGCGCATCGCATGGCCGCCCGTCTTGGGTTTGCCAGAGTCGGTCTGGTGGTCGTCGCTCTCGACGCTCGGCCGGATCGTCTCTCCGGTTGTTCCGTTGGCTCCGGTAGTCGTCGTCGTCGTCGTCGCCGTCGCCGTCGCCGTCGTCGTCGCCCGCAGCGATGCGTCCTCGGTGTAGATCCACGCCTGTTTCGGCTCCACGCAGCTCAGCGTGTTGATCAGCATCAGGTACTGGCGCGTGACGGGCGTGTCGAGCACGTCGCCGCCCTCGTCGGCGGCCCAGCGGTCGCCCTCGCCGGCCTGCTGCAGCTTCTGCAGCCGGTCCAGCAGCACGGCGGCGGCGCCGCGGTAGTCGCGGTGGGCGATGCGCCAGGCGTACAGGATCTGGTGCCAGGGCGTGCCGCGCTGCACCTCCATGGCGGCGCGGCAGCGGTGCTCGAGCACGCCGTCGACGGCGACGCGCAGGCCCGGGAACGGCAGCGCAATCAGCGCGGCCACCTGGCCGGACTCGGCCATCTTCTCGACCAGGAAGCGCAAACAGGCCTGCTGCAGGCCGCCGTCACTTTGGCTTTTTCCGTGGGACATGGCCACCAAGGCCGTGTGCGCCTCGTCAAAGCGCGACAGCGCCGCCGCCGCCGCAAACCGCCGGCTCTGCATGTCGAGGGCCGGCGTCTCGGCCGCGCCGCCGCGCCGGAACTGCAGCGACAGCCGCGCGAACTCGAGCACAAACGAGTACGCCTTGTGCCGGTCGTAGAGCGCCACAATGTGCGCGTAGTAGTTGGGCAGCCCGCTGTAGAACAGGTTCCACTCGCTGTCGTCGATCAGGCCGGCGCTGTGCCGTGCCGCCACGGCGAGTTTGACGCCTGGTCGTTAGTGCAAAGGAACAGGACAAAAAAGACAAAGACAAAACGAAACAAAACAAAAACAAGAAACCTACTCAGCCCAACCGCCGCCCGCCGAAAGAACGCGGCCGCCGTGTCCCAGTCCCGCAGCGCCAGAAACGTGCGGCCCTGCACGTACGCCGAAAAGGGGTCGTCGCCCGCAAACGTGCCCAGGTCCAGCGCCAGGTCCGGCCGCTCGCGCTTCAGCAGCATGCACTGGATCATGGCCGGGTCCAGCTCGATCGTGCTGCGCGCCGCACACACGTCGACGAAAATGTCCGTCAGCAGCGACGCCAGCGGCACGCCCGAGAGCGCCCCGAGGCCCAGCAGGTGGCCGACGCTGCCCTCGAGCACCGTCACCACCTGCGTCTCCTCGCCGGCCCCAGCACCGGCACCGGCACCGGCACCGGCACCGGCCCCGCCGCCGCCGCCCCGACGACTCGCGCCCGGCGACCCCGAAAACGATCCCGACATCGATCCCGTCACCGACCCCGAAAACGTCCCCGAAAACGACCCCGAAAACGACTCCCGCGCCGACCGCGACAGCGCCACGCTGAACTCGGTCCGCGACAGCCACCGCACCAGCGCCAGCCGTCGCAGCGCCTCCACCAGCCGCTGGAACACGTGGCCCACGTCGAACCGCACCCCCCGACCGCCGCCGCCGCCGCCACCGCCAGTCCCAGTCTCGTCGCCCTCCGTCTCCACCTCCATGTGCACCAGCAGCAGCACCTGCCGCACCAGCACCTGCCACTGCAGCTCCGCCACGTCCTGCACGCCACGCACCGCCAGCGCCTGGCCAAACTGCGTAAACGGAAACCGCACCGCGTCGTGGCCCTGCGGCACGTCCTCCAGCAGCGCAAACAGCGCCGTGTACGCCGCCTCGTTGGCCCCCGCAAACCCCTCCCCCAGCACGTCCACCACCTGGCCGCACTCGTCCTCCGTCAGGTGTCGCCAGAACCCGGCCCGGTCCGCCAGCGCCTGGATCCGCTCCTCGTCCGTCCGCGACGAGTCGTCAAACAGCTCCGCCCGCAGCGCCGCCTCGCTCTGCTGCCACATGCCGTCCGAGAAGCTCTCCGCCAGCGTGAAGCCCGCCGTCACCAGCCGCGACACCGCCGCCAGGCCCCCGCCCGCCAGCCGGCTCCGCGCGTTGTGGTACACCCGCTCCAGCCCGCTGCACTCCCGCATCGCCGCCACCCAGTCCGCGCACACCACCCATCCCAGCCCCAGCGCCGGGTCCACCGCCAGCGACAGCGCCTCGCCCCGCTGCTTGTCCAGCTCCACCAGCAGCCGGTAGAACCGCCGCCACTGCATCTCGCCCGCGCTCCGGAACAGCTCGTAGTCCATCGCCCCCGACGACGTCCGCTCCAGCGCCGCCGCCGACCCCAGCGCCGCGCAGATCGCTTCCGCCAGGCTCCGCCCGCCGCTGCCTGCCGCCCCCCCCGCCGCCGCACCGCTGCTGGCCGGCCCCGATCCGAGTCCCCGCTCGTACATGGCCAGTGCCGTCTCCAGCGTCGCCCGTGAGAACCGTCCCGGGCAGAAAATCACCTCCAGCCACCGCTCCGCCGCGTCCGTCGCCTCGCTCGGCCCCGATGTCGGCGCCGTCGGCAGGCTGCTGTCCGCGTGCACCCCCACCCACCCCTCCGTCCACGCCGTCTCCAGCTCCTCCGGCGCGCACTCCAGCTTCATCACCCGGTACGCCAGGTTGTTCTTCCACAGCACCCACACGCTCATCTTGCGCGCCTCCGGCCGTGCCACCGCAAAGTCCGCCAGCGTCCACACGTCCGACGACGTCGGCGTCGGCGGCACCAGCGGCCGCACAGCCGCCTCAAACGCCTCCATCTCCACCTTGCCGTCGCCTGTTGCCGTCGCCTTCCAGAACTTGAACGCCCCCGCGCCCACCGGCGAGTACGTCACGCACACGCAGAACCCCTCGCCCAGGTCCAGAATCCGCACCAGGTTGCCCTGCCCGGGGTCGATCGTCCACCGTCCCGTCTCGTGCGCGTCGCGCGTCTGGCCCAGCACGTCGCCGGTGTAGCACACCTCGCCCTTGCCGACATTCCACACCCGCAGCCGGTGGTCGAGGCAGACCGAAAACAGGTACGTCACGTCGTCGAGGCCCATCGCCGTCACCACCGCCGACGCCGCCGCCGTGATCTCCAGGCTGCCGCCCTCGTGCTTGATCGTCGACCCGCCCTGGAACGGCAGGATGCTGCGCAGGCCCTGCATCAGCCCGACGGGGCTGTGAAAGGACTCTCTCCAGGGCGCGTCGTGTGTCGGCTCCCGATGAAAGTGGATCAGCCCGCCGTCGTGCAGCGCCACCACAAACTCGCTCGCGCTAATGGCCACCAGCTGCCGCGGCTGCTTAAAGTTGAACGTCGCCGACAGGTACGGCTGCCACGCCTCGCCCAGATCCGCCTCGGAAAACGACCGCTTCCGAAACACGTCCGGCCGCAGCTGCAGGTGGTGCAGATGGAACGACTCGTCCAGCACAAACACCGTCAGCGCGTCGTGCTGCGCCGGGTCCGCCAGCGCCACGCAGCCCGCCCGGATCGGCTTCGGAAAGTGCAGGTACAGCGTCAGCGGCGCGTCCAGGGCCACCGCGTCCGCCTTGCCAATGTCAATCGCCCGCACGCTCAGCACGTGGCCGTGCTCCAGCACCCGCCACAGGAAGCTGCGCGGCGTGTCGTGGTGCTGCCGGTGGAAAATCGCCGCCTCTGTCGCCAGGCTCTTGGCTCGATGCGCCCGCTCCTCCTCCGTGTAGTTGTCGCCCCCGTTGCTGCTGCTGCCGCTGCCCAGCAAGCCGCCACCGCCGCCGTTCCGCCCGCCATTCCCATGGCCTAGTCGCCCGCTGATGCGCCGCCCGCCGCTGACTGATGGCACTGTTGCATGTACCACCGTCGCCGTCGACGTTGGCTCCAAGCTCACCCGCGTTTCTTTGTAGTAGTAAAACAGCTCCCGGGAACCCATCTTGCCTCCTCCATCCAGCTCGGGCCGGCAGGATGCGCGCTGTGTCGGTGATGCGGTCGTCGGGACGTGCGTCGATGAAAACAAAAGACGTTGACACTGAAGCTCAAAAAAGGCTAAAAATCGACGCGTCCAAGGGTCCAACACGGCAAAAACTCCCTCTCCGCCTTGGTAGCTCTATGAGGCGCTAACCGATTTCGGCGAAATAGCGCATTATGGACCTCTGTGCTTCTGTAGCGACCCTTGCGTGCTTGTAATATGGGCCCTCTGCCCTCTAAACACAGCTCGCATTCAAACAGTAAATCTCCTTCTGTCTAACGTCTCAATCATGTCGACCATTGTCAAATAACAGCAAATACAAGAGGCTGAACGCCTCCATAACACCAAACCTCCCAGAAACGCCGGCAAATGAGGATTCAACTCTCGAAACATCGCTCAAGCGAACCCTGCAGATATGTCTGCCTACTGCAGGCTCCTCCTCCTCACTCCTTTTCCTTCTCCTTGTCGTCCTTGGGCGCCGGGTCGCCAATGCCGTCGGCGGTAATGGCAAACAGACAGTCGCTCTCCGGCAGACACGGCGAGTCGTAAATCTTGGCAATGCGCGTCTCGGCGCGGCCCTTTTTCAGACTGATGCGCGTCGTGCTCGCGTGGGCAATAATGTTGCCGCCAATCGGCTTCTTGGGGTCCGGATTGAACATGGACGCCGGGCCGCCGTCCACCTGCGCCACCACCTGGTTCGTAATCACGACCGCGATGCCGTACGTGTCCGTCATGGACTGCAGCTGCCGCAGAAACTGGCCCAGGTGCATCTGCCGGTTGTTGAGCTCGCCACGGCCCATGTAGTCGGTCCGGTACAGCGCCGTGGCCGAGTCGATCACCAGCAGGCTGAACCGCGTCTCGGCCATCATGCGCGCCGCATCGCGCAGCAGCGCCAGCTGGTGGTCCGAGTTGTGCGCCCGCGCAATCGCAATGTTGTCCAGCACCTCCTCGCCCGAAAGTCCGTACCGGTTGGCCGCCGCCAGCACCCGGCTCGGTCGGAACGTGCCCTCCGTGTCGATATACAGGCACTTGCCCTCGCCACCGCCGCAGTCAAACGGCAGCTGGCACGTCACCGCCAAGGTGTGGCAGAGCTGCGACTTGCCCGTCCGGAACTCGCCAAAGATCTCGGTGATGGACCCCGTCTCGATCCCGCCGCCCAACAGCGTGTCCAGGTTCTTGGAGCCCGTTGTGATACAAATCAGCTCGCTGCGACGCTGGTGGATCTCTGTCGCCGTCGTGAAACCCATGGGCACCAGTTTGGACGCTGTCACGGTCAGCACAATCCCAAAACGCGCCAGAACGGACATGTCTACCTTCTGTGATCATCCGGTTGGCCTTGAGGTCGGATATGCCCTTGATCTGTTCGAGGGCGCGGCGTGGCGTGTAGGCCACCGACTCAACAGTGTAGTAGCCGCCATCGTGGAGCAGCTGGATGTCACGCTTGGTCAAGCCTCCCAGACCCTACAATGTCAGAAAAGGTGTCGATCTGAGCGAGAATGGGTCTCCATACCTCCAGTTCCGACACGGCCAGCGGCGCGCCGACGTTGCCCCCTGCGCCTGCCTCTTCCTCCTCGTAGTCTTCGACCTGTGTCATTTTCGCTCGCTCGCTGCAAGGTGGCAGGAATACAAAACTGGCTTCTAGCAGAAAGTTGACGCTGTGGAAATCTAAAGGCAATCGGAAATCAGGAACTAATGTCGTGGCGAAGGCAGCAGCGGGGGTAATTTTTGTTGACGCGTCTCTAGGCGGAAAGCGCGACCGGCGTGACGGATGACAAAGCGTCAACACGCCAAGTCACATGTTTTTAAGAGCGTTGGCTACGAGCACAACGTTGAAGCCTGCAGCATTGCCGGTTTTGTTGTCGGACACTCGATCGCTATGTTTTCTTTATAATAATACACTGACGGTCTCCAGCAGTTGTAGTGCGCGTGCTTGGGATGTAGGCCATCGGCACTGGATGCTGGGTCATGGCAGGAGAACATCGGCCTCGGAGACAGCGCAGGACCTCGTCGTTCGTGCCGCCTCCGCGAAGAGGTGAGGCCGTATGAAGTTGGGCCATTGATTGGTCCGAGTTCAGAATCACGCGAGGCTGGCTAGCTGTTTTCCTTCCCTTTTTTCCATAGGCGACCGCTTCGTCTACCGCCTCGGCCGTCGGCAGCGCCAGCCTCGAGTGCAAAGAGCTGTCACTTGGAGTAGCCGGCGGCGAGATCCAGATACCCTCAACCTTGATTCCGCTCTGGATGGCCCGGATCCCAAATGGAATGGTCCCGGTTCGATCCTCTCCAGGCGACAGGCCCATTCTGCTCATCTCGCGAAGCCGGGCCGTTTTTTCCTCGTCGAGCAGCTCCTGGTGCCGGACTTGGCGGTTGGCCCACCATAGCTTGAGGAAACCTATCAGGAAAACGGTGAAGATGGCACAGCCGAGAACCTGCCGTTATAAAGACGTTAGTTGGGGGCTCTTGAGTCGGTCGGGATATTTGTTGTGTGCCACGCACGAATGACATTTCCTCCCAGAGCTGCCATTTGACAAAGAAAACGCCTCCCATGTTGGCTATGCCGTATTTTCGGGCGGCCACACGGAGGTTTTATTGCAAATTTTCGTCGAGTTATGGAAGCTATTGTGCTGTGAAAGCGCAAACGGGCCGATAGAAGAGATATTCCGTTGGGCACGAGTTTCGAGCAGCTTCCTTTCTGGTGCCGAAATTCAAGTAAGCCAAATAACCACAGGAATTAAAGACTGCCTTGCAAAAGACAATCTTCCTCTCCAGATGCCTTAAACTGCCTTGACGCTGCGTGCTGCATACTAGAAAAAATTGTCGATGAAGCTCGACGCGATGCTACTCGACATAAGATTGAGTATCATGACGAGGCAGGGACCTGATTACTGAATCATTCAAAGAAGCGCAGGCAAAGCTTTGGACAATACGAGTTCGAAAACAATCAACTCGGCAATTTCTCCAGACGGGATATAATTAAAACGGCAAGGATACAATATTGTCTTCTATTATTAGCCCACCAAACATCTATATCACCAACGTTCATCATCTACGTTTATCGCATTAGAGGATTCACGTGTTGTAAAGCCTGACTTTGGAGGAGCAGAGCTACTGTTATGAGAGACGTGTGAAAAGTGGCCTGTCTGACACTCGCGATTATACGTCAGGCTCTCACTGCGCAAATTCCCCTCATAAAAACGCACCTGCCGTTTATGGACGCCATATTATTAGTAGTGAGAGCCAGCTCTTGTTACATCTCTCTAAAAGACTATCTGTCTTTCAATTCGAGATTCTGCACCACAAGACAACCAATCCAACATTGACACGATTCTGCACCCGAAAACCGGAGGCGCGGGGCCGGTTAGACGCCGGGGCCGCCTGATGCCCAAAAGCGGGATACGCCAATCCCACACGGTCCAGCGTCGTCGCTTCACGCAAACGGTCAGAAACAAGAGCCATGGCCGACGACAGCCATCCGCCCGATGCACCGCCTCTGTTTGGCTTCCAGAGCCGCCGCAGTGTCGTCTACAGCACGCGCGGCATCGTCGCCTGCACGAACCCGCTCGCCGGCCAGGCGGGCCTCCAGATGCTACAGGCAGGAGGGAATGCAGCGGTACGACTTTTCTTTTCTTTTCCTTTTCGGTTCCTCTCCTTGGCATCCCTTCCTTCTCCTTCTCATCCAATCACGTCAGGATGCCGCCGTCGCCGTCGCTGCTGTGCTCGGCGTAGTCGACCCGTCCATGACCGGAATCGGCGGCGACGTGTTCGGCCTCTTTTACGACCCCGCCACGGGCGCCGTCAAAGGCCTCAATGCCTCGGGCCGCACGCCTCTGCAAGCCACGCGCGAGGCCGTGTGCAAGGCCCTCGGCGTGGACGCCAACGATGACGATACCGCCGCCCGCACGGCGATTCCGGCGCACTCGATCCATTCTGTCACCGTTCCGGGCGCGGCCGCCGGCTGGGTCGACGTTGTCGAGCAGTTCGGCTCTGGCGCGCTCACGCTCGCCCAGGTCCTCGCCCCGGCCATCCACCTGGCCGAGACCGGCTTCCCGGTCAGCCGCCTGGCGGCGTATTACTGGGCCATGACCGAGGACACTCTGCTCTCCCAATCGCCCGATGCCGCCGGCGAGCTTCTCTTGCACGATCCCGCAGCGACGACACCCGAAAAGGCTGGCTTCCGGGCGCCCCGTGAGGGCGAGATCTGTCGCTGCCCAGCACTGGCTGAGACGCTGCGCAGCCTGGCTGCCCACGGCAAGGCCGGCTTCTACAAAGGCCCCGTGGCCGCCGCCATGGTCGCCGCCTCACAAGCTCGAGGAGGCCTCCTCAGTCTCGCCGACCTTGCGCACCACGCTGCCCAGCCGCCCGATATTGCCGATGCCCTGTCGCTGCCCATCGGCTCCGACGGCCTGCGTCTCTGGGAGCACCCACCCAACGGCCAGGGCATCGTCGCCCTGCAGGCCGCCGGGATCCTCCAGCAGCTCGAGCGCAACGGCACGATTCCACCGCTCGCCAGCCTCGGCCATAACTCGCCCGCCTATCTGCACGCTGTCATTGGCGCCCTCCGCATTGCGTTTGCCGACGCCGCCTGGTCCGTCGCCGATCCAGCGGCCCAGCACCCCTCCCCCTCCGACCCTAGTCGCCTGCTTGACCCGGAGTACCTGGCCCGCCGTGCCGCCCTCTTCGACCCCGACCAGGCCCTGGGCCCGCTTCCCCACGGCCTCCCCGATACGAGCGACACTGTCTACCTCGCCGTCACCGACGAGGCCGGCAACGGCTGTTCCTTTGTCAATAGCGTCTCGGACCGCTTCGGGTCCTGCATTGTGCCCCGCGGCACCGGCTTCGCCCTGCAGAATCGCGGCCGCATGTTCCGCCTCAGTCCGTCCAACCACCCCAACGTCTACGCCGGCGGGAAGCGCGCCTACAACACCATCATCCCAGCCATCCTGACCGAGGACGTGCCGGCTAATGACACTGGCACTGGAGCAGTACCCGCTCCACGCAACCGACTGCGCGCAGTCTTTGGTGTCATGGGTGGTCTCATGCAGCCCCAGGGACACGTCCAGGTCTTGCTGAATATGCACGTCTTTGGCTTTGACCCCCAGACGGCCCTCGACGCCCCCCGCTTCTGCATCGGTGCCGACCTCTTCACCCGGCCGTCGGACGTCTCTGGCGGTCCTCCCGCGCCCAGCCAGATCGTCCATGTCGAGGAAGGCCTGCCCCGGGACGCCGTCGAGGGACTGCGCGCTCGCGGCCACCATGTCCGCTACCTTACCGACTACCGCCGTGCCCTCTTTGGCCGCGGCCAGCTCATCTGCGTCACCCACGATCCCCTCACCGGCCAGAGGGTCTACGCGGCTGGGAGCGATCCCCGTGGCGACGGTCACGCTGTACCACTGGTCTAGCTGATTAACATACGTGGCGAAGCTCTCATTTTCAAGTAAAGTTAATTTTCCTCTACACCATCTCTATCAACAAATGCTAGTCATATTCCCCAAATGCGCTCGGAGCCAAAGTTCCCCGGCATGTGTTCTCATGCGTCATAAAACGTCCCCGTCCAATGCCGTCTGCCCGTGTGAAACCCGTGCGAACAAACGCCAAGCAGGATGCAGAACAGGCAGTACGCTAGTCCAGTGCTCGCTTCGAAAAGCAAAAGGAAAGAAAAAAACGAAAAAAAAAGGGGGATGCAAAGACGGTCGGGTGGTCTACAATACCCAAAACGGGATCTCGTCCGCGTTCAGAACTCGATAAAGTCCTTCTGGGTCACAAAGTCAAGGTCAGCATGGTCGGCGTCCGCCCCGACGAACTCGTCGACCTCGTCGGAATCGACGTCGTCGCTGTGGACCGACTCATCGCTCGACGCGTCCACCAGGTCGGCATCCTCCGCGTCGGCATCTCTGGCCCGCCGCATAAAGCTGGCGCGCTCGCGGTGCGGCAGCTTGCAGCCCTTGGTTTTACACACGCCCGTGTTGCTGAAGTCGGGACACTCAAACACGTGGCGCTCGGTGCAGTCCGCACCGCGCTCGCAGTACCCGTAGATACCAAACGGCCGGCAGACCGGCGCACCTGTAGACACGTCCGAGTGAGTATACGGGCAAGTGGAATTTGTGCAGTTGCCTTTGGCATAGTGCAGGCAGAACGGCGTGCGCTCTGGCGTGAGGTCGTGCGAGAGATCGCAGTCGGCTCCGCTGGCACAGTGGCCTTTGAGCAGAAAGTCCTTGCACACGGCCACCCTGGCGGGGTCGTGCAGGTAGCGGCAGAGCGGTCCTTTAGTACAAGACCCTGTATAACAAGACGGCGGCGAAACGGAGGCCCCGGCAGTGGTTAGCAAAAAACGAAACAAGATGGCAGGCACCGACCAGAACCAGAAGAAGCAGAGCCAGTCGTCATGGCATGAATCACAAGTCATGTGCGCCAGGAGGGAGGGAGGAATACCGGTCGTGGAGAATGTCCTGCACGGCTGATCGATCTTCTTGACCGTGCCGGCTCGCCTAGAAAAGTGTCGCGTCAGCTTCACGCATGCGGCCGGGGCGCGAGACACGTACCGATGCGCCTTGACCACGCCTTGGCGGTAGAGATTTCCGTTCTTGCTGCGGAAGAACTTGACGCCGCCGACAATGGCCGTCTTGGGGGTGCTCGATGGGGGATGCGGGTCCCCTGGGTGGTCGTCAGTATTGCGTGTGTACGGCCTCGCCGCGGGAGGAGGAAACGGAGGAAACACACCGGGAGCCTTGACGAGCTTGCTGCCGTTCTTGACCACATGGAAGGCGATGCCTTGCACCACGATCTGATACGGCGCTGGAGCGTGTCCGTTAGCTATGCCACCACCACGGCTGTTGGCGAGGTATCGGAGATGGTTGCGCAGCTTGTCCCGCTCCTGGTCATCGTTGAGCTTCTGTCGCTGATGCCGGGTGTGCTCGATCGCCTTGGTGCGCGCCGACGTCTCCTTCTCGTACACGCTCGAGTTGATGAGCTGCATGTGGCGGTCGGTCTTGGACACCCACGTGTCCTGTGTCGATGGGGCATCCGAGCTGTGGGGCGAGTCGGTTCCGTCAGACTTGCAGTCTTTGGAGGCGCCGTTCAGGACGAGCGTCCGATTTCGATAGGCCGTGGGCTTTCCCCGGTAGCCGCCCCGAGACGCGTATGGCCGCTGATAGGGGTGGTAGCTGGTCGGTGCATGGGGCCGGTAGGTGGTATGTGGTGCTGGGGCCGCGGTGATGCCGGCCTGCTGGTTCTTGTGGCGGTTAATCTGAGCTGTTGACGCAAGGCGCGAAAAGTTAGGGCAATCGTGCGAAATAGAGACGAAAATAGACGAAATAGACGAAATAGACGAAAATAGAGCAGTCTTACCCGCAAGACGACTGATTTTGCTCAACAGCTCCTGGTCTTCTGAAGTCATGGCAGAAAAGGATGCAAAAGTGCAACAAGAGGGATGAGGTGTGCAGGTGAAACGAGGTGAAGGAAAAGAGCCAAACAAAGTGCGTGGCGAATGTGCGAGATGACAATTGCGCAAAACAGGCAAAAAACTGGAAAGCGAGCCAGTCAAGGATCAGCGACCAGCCAGCAGCATCACGTGACTTGCCGTCACGGCGTTATTCCCAAAGCGGGCGAACGCGGCGAAGCTTCCTGGCGGACCTGCCGTCTCTCTTGCACCGACTTGTGACGTCCTGGTTTTCGCAGCCACGACCCTCTTCGAAGAAGCGCGCATCATGGCCGACGCGACAGGCGGCGTCAAGGCGGAGCCGCTGACGGTCAAGATGGAGCAGGACGGCGACGACACGCTCATGGCCAACGCCCCGGCGACGGAGGACGACATTTACGAGGACGCGGGCGACTTGGAGTTTTACGACTCGTCGATGCCGGGCGACCCGTTTGCCAACATGTACCTGGTCCGGGTGCCGCCGTACCTGTGGAGCGTGTGGGACAAGCTCGACGACGACGCCGAGATCCAGGTGGCGACGCTGCGGCAGTGGAGCGAGACGGGCCGGAACGGGGAGACAAAGGTACGGGGAGGAGGGGGAGAGGGGAGAAAAGACAAACCGAAGAATGCTGACTCGCGGCAGTACCGGATGCGGATGCTGCTCCGGAAAGACCTGGCCCAGCACCAGGAAATCCCCAAGGAGTACGAGCTGGACCTGCCGATGGAGAGCAAGGGCGGCGCCCAGAACACGCAGATCAAGAACACGTTTCTCTTTAGCGAGCAGGATCTGCCCGGCTTCAAGGCCAAGAACAAGGTGCGCGCGACGGCGGCGGCGGCCGGCATCCCGGCGCATCTGCTGCGCCAAAAGGACCGCGTCGAGAAGCCGGCCACGGGCGGCGGCTTCCACCACGGCCGCCGTCGGCAAGAGTACTTTCGCAAGGCGATTCCGAGTGGGTGATCGCCCCAGCCCGTCTACGGTAGACATTGTTGCTGACACACGCTCAGAAAAAACGGCCGTCGCCGGCCGGATACGTCATGAGCTGAACTGCGCCCCCGTCAAGAACCCCGAGTCCGAGTTCATCCTGAACAAGCGCGCGCGCGAGGCGATGATGCCCAAGGCGCAGGTCAAGTTTGGAGACGCGTCCAAGCCCGAGTTTCGCATTATCGGCAGTGGCGGCATTGCGAGCCACGCGTACGCTACAGACTTTATTGTGAGTGTTCTGCTCCTCTCTCCTTTCTGTTCTGCCCCCTCCTCTTCTCCCTAACACGCCAAGAAAACGGCCCAGGTTCCGAGCAAGGCCAAAAAGATGGAGTCCAAGACGGCGCGCATGCCGGAGAACGACCTGCTCGACCTCATCTTCGCCTGCTTTGCGCGCTTCCGCTTCTGGTCCATGCGGGCGCTGCGCGCCGAGATCCCACAGCCCGAGATCTATTTGCGGCAGACGCTCGAAAAGGTGGCGGACCTGCACCGCAGCGGCCGGTTCGCCAACAACTGGGAGCTGAAGCCAGAGAATCGCAAGGACGGCTCGGCCACGGCGGAAGTGAAGGCGTCTGAGTTTGTGGCCGAGAGCGCCGACACCGACACCGATGGCGAAGACGAGGACGTGAAGCTCGAGGACGTGATTCCGTAAGGAATGACTCCGTGAGGAAGGAAGCGCTTTCTATTTTCCTACTCTTCATTTTCTCGGTTTAGGCGTTGGGTGGACCAAAGGGTCAACTGTATCGTCGCATTTTCGACTAAAAATAGGCAAAAATAATAACGACAAGGAGGCGTGCCAGTCGCCGTTCCTTAGCAAGTGTGCGAGTAATTACCATAAAGGCGGGCTGTTGTCATTTGGCGAAATGACAAGTGCACTCCAAATTTCCCGTCAACGTCATGATGTCGTCGCTTAGTAGGAAAACATGCTCCGCACTCGATTCTGGCCCAAAGGTGCCAAAATGCATATCCTCCTGGACTTTGACGGCACCATTACGCAGGACGACACGATCGACGCCCTAGGGAAGGTGGCCGTGGCCTTTCAGCAGCAGCAGCAGCAGCAGCAGCAGCAGCAGCGACCGCAGTCCGACTCGGAGCGAGACTGGGCCGCCTGCTGGACGACGATTGTGGATGCCTACCTGGCCGATCACAAGGCCCATGTCGGCGGTTACGAGCCGGCGCGCAGCGACCGCACTTTGCTCGCCCAGGAGATTGCCTTTCTGCGCAGCCTGCGCGATGCCGTCGACGTGCCGTCCATTGGCCGCGTGCGCGACGCCCGCCTGTTTGCCGGCCTGACGGAAGACCGACTGGTTGCGGCCGGTGCGGAAGCCGTCAGGACGGTCGAGGTCGCCGAGTCCGAGTCCATCGAAGCCGAAGCCGCGCCAGGCCAAGACACCGTCCGCCTGCGCCCCGGCTTTGCTGCCTTTTTGGACGACGTCCGCAGACGCCGCGGTTGGCCGGTCTCGGTCGTGTCCATCAACTGGTCCGACGCCTGGATCCGCGGTGTCGTCGGGGGCTGCCGACACGGCGACGACGTCGGCGTCTTTGCCAACACCATCACGTCGGCTGGCGACGTGGTCCCCAACTTTGCACGGACGACCGGCGCCGACAGCCTCACGCCCGTAGCGTCCTGCTCTGACAAGCTCGAGGCCATGCAGGCGGCCACGGCAGCCACGGCAGCCACGGCAGCCACGGCGGCCCACGCCCGCGACCACGAGGACACCGTCTACGTCGGCGACGCCGCGACCGATCTGGAATGTCTGTTTGGTGCCAGCGCGGGCGGCATCGTCATGGCCAGCCACGGACCCGAGGGCAGCAGCACGCTGCAGACGCTCGCGCGGCTGCAGTACCGGGTTCCCCACGTGTCGGAAGCACCCAAGTTTGGCGGTTCCCGGCAAGAGGCCGGGCCGAGATTGGCGTGGGCGGCCGACTTTGACGAGATTCTGGCGTCGGGGGTTTTGGATGCGTAGGCTGTGAAAGGGTGTGCAAGGAGAGAATGCGGAAAGCACTCTGGTTTCTTTGTCTTGGTGGCCGGGGCAAGGCAATCAAAAGGACATTCCCGACGTGAGCAAGCTTGACATGCAAACTGTGAACAATCTCGACAAAGAGCCAGCCGCAGTTCGTGAACAGATGGCCTGAGAAAACCAATATAAGAGCGTAGACGGCAAGACGATCTGCTCTTTCTAGCAGTCATTCGTGACAACCTCCCTTTATCTTCTCCCACTCTACGCCCTACACCATGGCCGTCTCCTACCGCCACATCGTCTTTTCCTGTGAGCATGGCTGCGTCCGGCTCTACCCTCCCAAGAAGAATCAGACTCGGGAGACGTTCAGGATGCCTCCGGTCCGGGCTGGAGCGGAATGTCCTGCCTGTGGTGCCCGACCCAAGGAGCTGGCGACCGTGGCCCAGGCCAAGGTATGTTTGCAGAGCCTCAAGGAAGACCTCGAAGAACGCCTCAAAGACCTGCCCGACACGACCATTTCTGCTAACAATGAGCGGGATGGAGAGTCGGAGGAGAGCTGGCCCTCGCAGCCGCCAAGGCTCTATAGCCTGGCGAGACTGCTACGGGAAATGGAGGCCAAAAAGGAGGTCCACGGAGACGCGGTCGAGCCGAAGCTCAGCCTTCGCATTCGGAAGATCCGTAAAGACCTAGAGCAGCGCATCAAGTCGTGGGATCGGAAGGGGAGTTCTGGAGAGGAGAGCCCATTGTCGCCAGTGCAGACGCTTGCCGCCGACAGCGCCGGCGAGGAAGTGCAAGACGAACCTTGCGCTCTGGATGGTGAAAATATTGCATAGATGTCTAAATACAAATACAGGTATCCCCGAATTGAAGGTCCGTGATGTCTGCTGGTGGTGGCGTCCCTTTAAGAGGGCGCGTTTGTGGGTCCGTCTGTCAGCATCTTACTCGCCGTTTAATGGCGTCGATCGCGCTTCCCCCCAAACGTGGTTTTCGTTCTTTCCACGTTTGGCCGTCCGCTCCACTCGACTCGGTGCTGTCGTCCAGCCGACTTTTAGCCGTTGCAGATTCGCTGCTGTCGGACGACGCTGCATTGTGTTGCAGCTTCAATCGCGACCTCTCCCCATCTCTCCACCAACCGGCTCAAGCACGCCTCGATGCGGTCCACGACGCCGACGACTCCCTCCTCGCCATGGCACCGCGCCGCAAGCGGAACGTCCTAGAGGATTCCGACAGCGAAGAGGAAAAGACTCGACACCAGAGAAAGAACAGCCTAAAGAACTATCTGTTTCCCTCTCCGAGCTCCAACAAGATTGTGCCGGCTGCCGACACGTCTGGCATCACCACCCCCGTCACATCGCCGAGCCCGGTCCGCAAATCCGCCGTCGCCAATGGCGGCTCTCCCTCCCTCGCGACTCGGCTGAAAGCCAACAGCACCAGAAAAAGCACCTCTGCGAGCCCGGAAAAGCGGAGGACGGGGGCCAAGGGCCTGACCGAGGAGAAGGGCCGGTCGGGGGATCTGGTGGCGCTCTTCTCGAAACAGGCCGAGAAAGCGCAAAACTCGCCAAAGCCGGCCAAGAAGGCCAAGACGGTCGACTTTGTGCTCGACCACATTGCCAGCGACCCCATCTCGGATGACGACGAGATTGGGGAGAGCCACACCGTCGTGTCCAGCTACGTGGGCAACCGTGTGCAGAAACGATGGGGCAACGCAAGCCTCTCCTCGTCCGCGCCGCTGTCGGGCCACGGCAGCCATAGCCTCGATCCGACGCCGCCGACCGTGATGGCTGCCAGCCAACGGTTCCGGCTCCCACCGCGCCCGGCCGCAAAGGCAGCAGCGGCCGCGCCGTCCGTCGACAACGGCGACTTGCGCCCCTGGTCCGAACGGTTCGCGCCCGCCAACCTGGACGAGCTCGCGGTACACAAGAAAAAGGTAGCAGACGTGCGGCGCTGGCTGGAAGATGTATTGAAGGGCCGTCTGCGACAGCGGCTGCTGGTGCTCAAGGGAGCAGCCGGCACCGGCAAGACGACAACGCTGCAGCTGCTGGCCAGGGACATGGGCCTGGATATCCTCGAGTGGAGGAATCCGTCCGGATCAAGAGCAGGGGCCGCGCATGGGTTTTTATCGGCCGCCGTCCAGTTTGACGAGTTCCTCAACCGAGGATCACGCTTTGCACAGCTGGACGTCGATACCGAGGGCGGGGACAGGGCGACAGGCGCGGCCGACGACCGCAGCCAACGCCGAAAGATCATACTCATCGAGGAGTTTCCCAATACCTTTATGCGGTCGTCCAGCGGCTTGACTGGATTTCGGGACACGGTGCTGCAGTTTCTGGCCGCCAGCACCCCCTCGCTGGCCGCGTTTGCACAGAAGCGGCCGTCCGCGGAGAACGTTTCGCCGGTTGTCATGGTGGTGTCCGAGACTTTGCTCACGACGACATCGGCGTCTGCCGACAGCTTCACGGCGCATCGGTTGCTGGGTCCCGAGATCCTGCGACACCCCGGCACTGGCCTGATTGAATTCAACGCCATCGCACCCACGCTCCTGGCTAGGGCTCTGGAGATTGTGGTGCAGAAAGAGGCGCGGAAGTCGGGCAGGAAACGGACGCCGGGACCTCAGGTGCTCCGGCGGCTCGGCGAAGTGGGCGACGTGCGGAGCGCCATTGGGTCGCTGGAGTTCTTCTGTGTCAAGGGCGACGATGACGGCGACTGGGGGGCCAAGGTGTATTTTACAAAGGGCCGCAAAGGGCCCAAGGACGCCGCGCTTACCGACGGGGAGAGGGAGACGTTACAGATGGTGTCGCAACGGGAGGCCAGCCTGGGCGTGTTCCACGCGGTGGGCAAGGTGGTGTACAACAAACGGGACGAGACGCCGTACGCGCCCAACAGCGACGAGGGCAAGGCCGAGACGTTGCCCTCTTACCTGGCACAGTACGCTCGTCCGAAGCGGTCGCTGGTTAGTGTCGATGCGCTCATTGACGAGACGGGCACAGATACACACACGTTCATCTCTGCCTTGCACGAAAACTACGCACTCTCGTGTGAGAGTGGAGGGCCGCACGATGCGCATTCGTCGCTAGACTACATCAACAACTGCATCGACTATCTGTCCGAGAGCGATCTCCTGTGTCCGACATGGGACATTTTCTTTGGCGGACGAGGCACGAACCGGTCCAACTTTGGGCGGGACTCGGGCAGCCATGTGCTGCGCCAGGACGAGATGGCGTTTCAGGTTGCCGTCCGCGGCCTGCTGTTTTCGCTTCCGTCGCCGGTCCGGCGATCGTCGGGAGGCCACCCGTCACGAGGCGGGCCTCGTGGTGGAGGTGGTGACCAGTTCAAAATGTTCTACCCGACGAGCCTGAAGCTGTGGAGGAGCAGGGAGGAACTCGAAGGGATGGTCGACATCTGGGCCTCCAAGCTTCTTCGGGGGGGAATGCCCCGTCAGTCGGCTTCGGCCCAGCCGGCGCAGAACATTACGAGTCGAGCGCTGGCCTTTGTCAAGCCCAAGCAGGGAAGCGATGCCACGAAGGCGGCCAGCAGGGCGGCCCCCAGACAGCCTGCACCGCGGGATCCCCGGCCGACGGAAAAGGTGCAAAAAGTCACAGAGGAGGAGGCGGCGGCAGCGCCGCTCTTGTCTCTAGGCAGCTCGGCACGCAAAGAGATGATTCTGGAGCGGCTCCCGTACATGGCCCTCATGGCCAAGGGCAGCAAATGCTCGTTTGGGTCGATGGACACGCGCGACCTCGAGAAGATTGTGTGTTTCCACGGCATTGGCGCGCCGGCCACGTCGGAAGAAGAGGCTGGAGACGACGAGGCCGACGGTGGCGCGCCAGGCGGGCCACTTTTCAGCGCGGAGGCGTGGGCCACCGACAAGCCGACCGATGAGCCCAGTCCGCGGAAGCAGAGGCGGCCGGCTCCGGCAAAGAGGGCGACGCAACGGCCGATCGAAGAGGAGGAGGCGGACGTGCTTGCGGCCGGGCTGCCAATGTACAAACTGTATCTCAGCGACGACGACATTGAGGACGTCGACTGACGGGGCGTCTAGATTATGGGAAGGTGGGGGCGCAATGTACAATATGGGGTGGGATCTAGGGAGGCGTTTGTGTTATGGGAGTACATTTGAGTGAGAGGTGAGCCAAGCTCTAGCTACCAGTGTAAATGACACTGTACACACTGTACGAGTAAGTCGCGACGCTAAATTTGTCGTGCTTGTGCATTTCTGCTGCCCCCAATCGCCACGCAGCATGGCCGCCAGCCCCATTGAGATCTACGCGGAGCTGCTGCCCAACATCCGCCAGGTGTCGGTGTCGGTGACGCTGCCGAGCGCAGCGGCGGCGGCAGCGGGCGTGTCGACGGCGGCGGAGGTGTTGGCGGACGGGGAGACGTTGCGCGTGCGGCACGGCGACGGGGAGCAGGTGCTGCGGCTGCCCGGGGGGGTGGCCGGGGGGGTGGCCGGGGGAGTGGCCGGGGGAGGGGCAAGACGGCTGGCGGTGGCAGAGGGGACGCGAGAGCTGTCGTGGCGGCTGCCCCTCTGTGCGGCAGTCCGGGCGGACCTGGCCGACCTCGACCTGCCGCCGTGGTCGGCACGCGACCTTTTGGCGGGCGCGCCGGTGGGCTGTCGGGGCTGCGGGTCGACGGTGGTGGCGCGCGGACGGATCGCGGCGTGCAAGGACCTGCCGAGCGACAACTGGGCGGAGATGATGGAGTTTTGGCACTGCCACAAGCCGGAGCCCCAGCACGAGGACAAGGACAAAGACCAGCACGCCCAGACGGCCGAGGACCTGGCGGCGCGCGGCTACGGGGCCAACAGCGCCATCACGGCGCAGGCGGGCGTCGGGTTCGTGGACCTGATTGCGCTGGTGTTGGCCGAGGGCGACTGTGGGGGGATCGTGGTGGGTTTTTTTTTTTCTTTCTTTCTTTTTTTTTCTTTCTTTCTTTTCTTCTTTTGTTCCCTACCTTCTTCTCCTCCCCCACCCGGGCATCAAGAAGGTGGACCACCGAGCACATGCTCCTCCATGGCCGGCTCACCGATACAACTGCCCAAGAGTAAACACCATACAGGCCGTCTTGCGCTGGAACGTGTCGGGCTGCTATTGTTTCTCCGGAAGCGATGGCGCCTGTGCGTCTGGCCAGAGTCGTGACCCTCGCCTTGGGGATGGTGCCGCCGCCCTTTCCAGAGCGATGGAGGCGGTCCGGCACCGTCGTGACTACCCCTACAAGGCACATGCACATGCTATACACGCTCTCCGTGGACGCTCCTTGTCGCTAACCCGTACAGTTCTCCGACTCGACGTTTGACAAGGGCGCCTCGACCCGGGAGGCCGCCGACTCCGCGTCCGGCCGCCCGCTGCTTGTGTTTTGCGCGTCCTGCCGCGTGCCGCTGGGCTACTTTCACGTCCGCATGCAGTCCGTCACGCTGTTCAAGTGGCTCGTGCAGTGCGAGGCCGTGGCCGTGGCCACGGAACAAGCCGAGACAGCCGAGACAGCCGAGACGGCCGTGGCTGCGCCGACGCTGTCCACCTGTCTCTCGGCCGCGCTGATGGCCACGATCGCGCGGTCGGGCTCCTCGCGCTCCTTGATCATGCCCATGGACAACTGGCCCGCGGCCGGGCCGGCGGCGGCAGAGGTGCTGCACGTCTGGGTGCTCAACAGCAGCATTCGCTACGCGTCGAGCAGCCGACACGCGTCGGGCCCCGTGCTGGCGGTCAAGCTGCTGTACAAGTTTGTGCCGACGGCCGAGGCCGAGGCCATGCTCGAGGCGTTGAGCTCGGACGTGCAGGAGATCAGCCTGCCGGACGAGTCGATCCGGGCCGTGGTGGCCCTCTTGGAGGAGAGCCACGCCATGTTGCCGGCGCGAGAGAAGCGGTTCAAGGACTGGAAAGTCGGCCTGCTGGAGCGATGGAAGGCGTGTTGAAAGGGGGCAGTACGGAAACGACTAGTATTGGGCGTTGTAGGATTGTTGATACCCTGAAACTTTGTTCATGTAAGCCTCGCCAAGCTCTGTAGTCGTGTGGACTTTTTAGGCTGCAAGATTTACGGACTGCATAAAGTTGGAGTTTATTCCCAGAGTCCTTTGCAGCGACTTGGACAGGGTCATTTTCCGTCTATGCTGCCGATCCTCTTCATTAACAACAAGCAACTTTGGTGTAGCGGTAACATCTGGGCTTTCCATGCCCAGGCCTCGGGTTCGACTCCCGGAAGTTGCATTTTTGCCCTACCTCCCCCCCCCAAGGCTGCTGTATTTCTACTCTCATTGGCGTCCATAAATGCTTACTAATCATTTTTAAGCTGGAAGGCAGAATCACCACAAGTGTGTGTTGACCGCCTATCGGCACTAAGACAGCCTAAGAGTCCAGACGACTCCAGGCAGTAACCCAGCTTGTCGCCAACCAAACGTCGCATATCTCGTCCCTTGGGGATGGCTGACGCGGTGGGCCTGGACCGATACATGCCCGTTGGTTGCCTGGCTGTGAAGGAGGATGAACTGAGCAGCGACGCGTGGGCTGCGGCCAAGGAATGCGACGAATGGACGCTGGGAGTGCAAGCCGGCAGCCCAGGTGCCAAAGACGGGCCCTACAAGTACCTAGGGGCCGAGCTGCAGCAGGCACTGTTGGGAACGGCGGCTCTGGCGGTTTTGGCGCGGCTGTGTAGCCGACAATGGACGTGGTTCTCGTTCCGGATCAGCGAGAACAGGGCCGACCGGGGCGTCTGCCGTATTTACGTGCTCCCAGACGACGAGGGCCGACGACTGGTGCCGCGGGAGAGTCCCAAGCTGCGCAAGGACCTGCAGGCGCTGCTCAAGGATCTGGACTACGGAGCGGCGGCGTGGGACGGGCGATGGCGGGCAGACGGGACGGCGGCGGTGCCGATGCGGATGCTGGGCGCGACAGCGGCAGAAGACGAGGAGGACATGACGCTGCTGCAAATGTTCAACACGATCCCATCACCGAAGCCGCGGGACGACATTGGGCAGGACGGCTGGGCCGGCCAGGTGATGACGGCCTTGGCGACAAGCCAGGTTTCCGGGC
Organism: Leptographium galeiforme; assembly: GCA_004028395.1. Lineage (NCBI taxonomy): Eukaryota > Fungi > Ascomycota > Sordariomycetes > Ophiostomatales > Ophiostomataceae > Leptographium > Leptographium galeiforme. Next base: position 39,146 of record RQWE01000167.1, read on the forward strand.
TCAAGACGAAGCTGTACGGGTACCAGAGCCGGTCGGCGGCGGTGATGGTGCAGCGGGAGCTGAGTCCGGGGCGGGTGGTGGACCCGCGGCTGCAGGCGGTCGAGGACCAGACGGGCCAGACGTGGTTCTACGACGACGTGACGGGCGAGGTGCTGCGGCAGGCGCGGTATTACGACAACGTGTCGGGGGGCATTCTGGCGGAGGAGATGGGGACGGGCAAGACGCTGATCTGCCTGTCGGTGATTTTGGCGACGCGAGCGTTTCCGGCCGAGATGCCAGAGGTGTTTCGGGGCGCGGCGGACGGCAGCGGCGGCAGCGGGGTGCGGCGACGACAGGTTGGCTCGCTGGCCGACATGGCGGCGGCGGTGGTGACGCGGCAGGCGGTGCCGTGGAAACTGTACCTGGCGGAGTCGGAGGCGAGCGCGGGCGATTACAGGGGCTGCATGGCGGCGATTGAGCGGAACCCGGCGCAATACCGACTGGACGCGGTGGCGACGGAGCAGGCTCGCTCTCGGGAGCCGCGGCGGGCTCGGGACGACGAACCGAGCAAGACGGAAACAGAAAAAACGGTGACGCTGAGCAGCTGCAGCCTGGTGATTGTGCCGGCGAACCTGGTGCGGCAGTGGCAGCAGGAGATTGAGAAGCACACCGAGGGCCTGCGCGTGGTGGTGGTGGAGGGCCGGCAGGAGGAGCCGAGCGTGGCGGCGATGCTGCAGACGGACGTGCTGCTGTTCTCGATGCCGCGGTTCGAGCAGCTGGCGCGGGCGCGGCAGACGACGCGGGCCGGGACCGTGTTCCGCTCGACGCTGGGCCGCGTGCACTTTAAGCGGGTGATTGTGGACGAGGGCCACCGGCTGGGCCACTCGCGGCTGGGGGCCAAGTCGAATCTGCTGTTGGCGCTGGAGCCGCTGCAGGTGTCGGCGCGGTGGGTGGTGACGGGCACGCCGTCGCGGGGGCTCTTTGGCGTGGACGCGGACGCGGGCGGGACCGAAGAAGAGGGCGCGGTGGCCGTGGCGGCCGCAGCCGCCGCCGCGGGGGCGTCGTCGGATCAGCAGGAGCGGCAGGACCTGGAGCGGATCGGGGCCTTGGCGAGTCTGTACCTGCGGATGCGGCCGTGGGCGAACGGCAGCGGAAGCGGCAGAGACAGCGGCAGAAACAGCGGCAGAGACAGCGGCGGCGACGCCCCCGCCGACTGGGCCGTGTACGTGATGCGGCGACGCCACAGCCGCCGCAGCGGCGGCCGCAAGGGCGGGCTGCGGGCGACGCTGGACGCGCTCATGATCCGCCACCGCAAGGCCGAGATCGGCGACCTGCTGCCGCCCGTGGTCGAGCGCACGGTGCTGCTCGAGGGCTCGTTCCAGGACCGGCTGTGTCTGAACCTGTTCGCCATGATGATTGTGTGCAACGCGGTGCAGTCGCAGCGCGCCGACCAGGACTACTTTTTCCATCCCAGCCAGCGCGGCGCCCTGCTGCAGCTGGTGCGCAACATGCGCCAGGCCACCTTTTTCGGCGGCTTCTTCTACTCGACGGCCGAGATTGGCCGCGCCGTGGCCACGGCCGAGCGGTTCCTGGCGTCGGAGACGGTGGCGGTCGGCGCCGAGGACGGCCGGCTGCTGCGCGAGGCGATTGCGTTTGGGCGGACGGCGCAGGCGAACGGGTTCAAGCGCATGTTGGACGAGTACCACGAGGTGCCGGTGTATGTGGAGGATTTTCCGGGAGGGGAGGCGGCGCGGTCGTGGTCGATAGGGGGGGGG
>RQWE01000168.1:0-47501 GCA_004028395.1 Leptographium galeiforme
CATTTTAACTATTATAACTAGCGCTTATAGCGGGTAAAGACAAACAAAATGCCCCTTTAAGTAATTAATAACTTAGACTTAAAGAAGAAGCTGATTAAAGACGTATATATTGCTATTGGACATTGTAGTAGGGAAGCTACTACTAAAAGACTTAACATTTGCTACTAGTAAAAAGGACTTAAAGCGCAAGTTAATGCTTCCTTAAAATTATGTTTACTATGTTAGAAATAAACTTTAAAGCAATACGTAGAGATAGCACGGTTGTAACGCGTACCCGCTACCCTATTTATTAAGATCTACCTTAACGTTTAAAGGCTGCCGCCTATAACTAGAAATGTTAAATTCCTAATTAAAGTAAGATGTGCCTTAACTAGCTACGTTAAAGCCTTTACTATAGTAAAAGCAGACTTAAAAACAATTAAACGCTTCCTTTAAGAAAGCATTGTTTGCTATTATAGCGTGCTCCTAACAGTAATAGTAGACGGAGGTCTAGAATTTAAACTATACGTAGCCTAACTTTATAAACAGATTAGAATCCTTTACGTTACTACCTTAGCCTATAACCTAAAAGTAAATAGCATTATAAAAGCAAGACATTTTCTAATTAAAGGCGCGCTAAGCAAGCTTACTAAAGGAACTAGGATTAGATAGAGAAGAGCGCTTTTAATCGTGCTTTTCGTAGACTAAACCACAGTCTAAAGCTCTTATAGGTATTCCCCCTTCTACCTTATTTATAGCTATAAACTAGTAGTACCCCTTAAAATCGAAACGCTAACATAGAGAGTTTTAAACTAGCGCGACAACATAACGTTAAAAGAACTTATTAACAATTAGATTAAATCTCTCCTTAACAAAAGAAAAGACGTAAAGCGAGTAGTAACAGCCGTTAACAAGTATTGTAACAGGGAGGCTATAAAACGAGACAAGAGGGATTAAAACCGGCTTTAACCCGCTAGTTAGCGTATCTAACCTAATAACCTTATGCTTACATAGGACAACTTAAGGGTAATAGATATATTTATAACTTTAAAAATTAGCTACTACTAGCAAAGGCCCTTCTTTATAAAATTAATTACGCTAAACGGTACATACACTCTGGCCTACCTAAATAAAGTAGTAAGAAGCTAGACTTTTCCCTAAGATTAATTAAAGAAGTTTGTATAAGATAACGAAGGGATTTAGCATAAGCCCGATTAAACCTTAAATAAGGAAGGAGAAGAGATAATGCTTAAAGAAGAAGATATAAATAAAGAGCTTAGCAAGGCTTTAAAAGATAAAAATACGCTAATATAAGAAACTAATTAGGAAACAGAAGCTATGTAAGGAAACAACGTGCGTAAACCTAATTAGACTTTTATAAAACATAATTTCGAAATAGTAATAGCTAATTACTTCCGTCCTTTAACAAAGGATAAAGGTAATAACAAAACTATTTTATACAGTAATAAGTAAGACTGTGTAAGCGCCTTTATAAAATAAGTATATCTCCTATGTTTTCTTTCTTTTGTTTATAAGCCCCTTTTATTTTATGCCTTACCTTATAAACCTTACTCCTTTGTTTTTACGCCTTAATTCTATAAGAACTACTACTTCCTTTAGCTATTATTTATATATAATAAAAATTTAAAGAAAACACGTTTATAGTATAAACAACTTTCTCTTTTAATTTACTTTATTTACATAAAAAGGAGCCTAAGTAGGCGCGTATAAAATCTAATCTAGCTCGCCCGCCGCACATATATAACCTATTCCTTGCCTAAGGCCTAAGACTAGTTATTAGTTATCTTAGTATTTAAACCAGCTTTATAAAAGCTAGCATTAGAATTAGCAGACTAGTTATCCTCTTTAACAAAGCTATTATTATTTAAATCCTCCTCTTTTTCTTCCTTCTTAGACTTAGTCCCGTTAAAGCTATTACCTTTACCCTTAGACTTAGTAAACGGATTAAACTCGTTAAACCCTGCCTTTAAAGCAAACTCTTTAATAACCGTTTTCTTTAACTTAGTCTTAGCTAAGGGAACATGTTTAATAAACGTAACCTTCTTCCTAACAAAGGGCGCAGCCTCCTTCGCCCCCTTTAGCGCGCTTACAAACACCTTAGCACCCTTAAGAGCCTCCCTAGCGCTTTAAACAACGAAAGGAACCTAATTAAAGCCTAATCCACTATCGAGCTTTATAGCCCTAAAAGCTAATCGAGCGGCCGCCCCCTTTATAGCCCCTAACTTAGACGGAGCGGGAGCTAGAGACTCCTTAGGAATAACGGCTAGCTTTTTCTTTAAGACTTTCGCTAGAAATAAGATTGCCTAACCTTTGCTAGCGGCTAGACCGGCCGCATTCTCGTTAATGTCGTTATTAAGATCCATTACATTAAAATCTAATTAGATTAAAGGAGTTTGCGCTGTCTTAGACGATAAGCGCGCTATTAGCCTCTTAAAAGGAGTCCTAGCTAACGTAAGGACCTTAGGTTTTGTTCTCTTTTTAGTAAAACGCCTTAGGGTTATAGGGGGTGTTATACCTAAACCTTTAGTAACCTATAACCTTAGGTTAGTTAGAGTACCTTATAAGGCTAGCTATAACCGATTAAAACTAGCCTTAGTTAAGACTAAGGTAGTTAGATTAGGCCTAATAATAGGAAACAGGTTAAAAGAAATAATTAGGAGAGGAAGAGCCGCCTTACGCTTAGTAAACCTAAGCTAAGCTAGCGTAAAATACTCCTTTTAGGACGGATAGTACGAGCACCTTGCCCCTTTAACGTAAAAGAGATAAGAGGTATAAGCGTTTAATAAGCCTAGTAAGGAAACACACTTAAACTATAAAACTATAACCTGTAAGGTGTAACCCTAATTAGTTAACGCGCCTTAGCAATGCATATACCGCTCCTTATAGCGCTTATAAGCATTTAGGTTATAATAGCTATAAACAGCTATAAACAAGGCCTTTTACTAGCGTAGGTTAGTAGCTACCTTATAGGTATACTTACTAAAGAGGCTGCTATAAATTTTCTTAATAAAGATTAGCTTTATAACTAGATTAAACTTGTTAGCCCTTTAGAAAGCTATTATAACGCTATTTAGATTAAAAGCCTCTTATAAGGCACTAGGGTTAAGAAGGGGGCGGAGCTGCTAATAAAGATATAAAGCGCCGGCGTTACCCTTAATCTTATGCATTAAAAAGAAGCTAAGGAGCAAATACTACATCTTATTAAACATAGGGAACTTGTTAGGGGTTTTATAAGAAAAAGCTACGCGCAGGTCGACCGGCTTAACATAGCAATCGTAAACCCGATTAGAGTCTAGCTAAGACTTGCTATACATAAAGTTAGCTGTAGCACGGTAAAGGTAGCGCCCTTTGTTATTTAAAGACTCTAAATCGGTTACTACACGCTCTAGCAAGAAGGCAGACCAAGCCTCTAACCTTGTAAACCACTTTAGGTTGTCTAAAGGAAGGACCGCTATCTGCTAAGGACGTAGGACCGTAAAGCTACCCTAAGGAATAACTATAGAGGAGAAGTTAATTAAAGAAATAAAGACTAAAGCTACTAGTAAAACCTAATTAGCAATAGTAGTAACAGGGGTTATAAGAGCCTTTAAGGGAATCTAATTAGCATTTAACATTATAAAGTTAATAGACGCTATTACAACACTAAAATAGCTTACTAGGTTATAAGAAGATAACGTAGCGTTAGTAACGTGCTATACTACTATAAAGCGTTTCTTGCTTATAGTTAGTTATTAACAAAAAGGTGTATAAAATAGGAATATAAGAGTGTATAGATAGAAGAGATTAAAGAAATTAAAAGAGAAAACAGACGAAGGCTATAAGCAGTATTTATCTTTATAAAGAAGAAAGGAGCTTGTTTAAATATAAAACTATTTTTTAAGCCTAATTAAATCCCCTTTATAAATAAAAAGTAAATTTACTAAAAAAGGAAACCTTTTATAAGATATTTATTACCTTAATATAACCTCTTAAAAAACCCTTACCCCCCTTCCTTTTTATAGAATTTAAGTTAAAACAGTAAACACCTAGTTAAAGAAGGCTTTATTCTATAAAACTATAAATATTGCTAACCTCCCTTTAATTCCTACCTTAAATCTCTTTATTTTAGCATTGCTATATCCGCCGCCTCTAATTTTAATTAGTTATAACTATAGCTAGTAACATAAACATAATTAGCCTTTACCTTCCTTTACCCCTCTTTATTTAGCTTACAAAGCTTTTACTATATAAGGTATAAAAGCAGATTGCCTAGTACCCTTTATCTCCCCCTCTCTTACCCCTTACGCCTCCTCTCTCCGTTACCTACTCTTCCTCTTCCTCCTCTCCCTAGCTACCTTACTAGCTAAGAATGTTAACCTATAGATTAGTCCGCAGCTCCTGGTTTAAGAGTTATAGGAGCGTTACTAGCGCCGCTTACAGGTTAGCTACAGAGCTAGACTAGCCCTAAGGCGCACAACTAGACAACTTCGCGTAAGGGCAGTTTAACTATCGTGTCTAGTACCCTAGCAAGGTATTTAATTAAATCGTTATAACCTAGCCTGCTTTCTTCCTGTAAGGGATTAACACTACGGAAGCTAAAGCGGCGGCCGCCGCATACTTCCTAAATGTTTACGCACAGGGAAGCTAGGACAGGCCTAACCTAAAATTCTTTAACGTTAACTATAGTAACTACCTGCTTTGCCTGTTTAACGTTAAGGGAGCGATCCTTAACGGGGAATGGCTAGACAGAGACAAACTAATTGTAGGTTTAATCCTCGTCCTTTAAGACTATTAGAGTTTAATCTAGTTCTTAATGGCCTATTACTACTAGGCTAGTTTAAATTTCTAAATTTAAAACGACGTAACTATAAAGCATATAGGCAAGCGCTTCCTTATATTCTTAGTATACCTTATAAATTACTAGGTCCTTACTATTATAGACTAATAGTAGCGATGGATTTACTAGTTTAATAGTTAAATTAAAATACTGTATACCTTTATAAAAGCAAGTTTTATAAGGTATTTAATTAAGTTTTAACTAATCCTTACTAGTAAGCGGTACGAGACAAGGGACGTGCTAATTACGTAGTAAACTAACAATTAGTCTTACAGGCTATATGTTTTAAAATACGCTTAGGTATTCTTTTAAAAACCCTTTAAAGCTAATTAGACTAGCTTAAATAACTAGACGCTCTTAACGTTTTACTAAGAGACTGTCCCTATCCTTAAGGTCCTTAACACTGTTAAGAAGAAGGAGACGTAGATATAGACAGGATTTATTACTTAGATTTAAGTAAAACTAGGATACGTAAACCTATTACCCTTACGTAGTAGCAAGCACTTAGCGATTAGCCTAAACACTAACTAGCTTAACTAGTACTTAATAAGCTATACTACAATCGTTTTAAACGGGATTAAGCTTAAGGATAAGCTACTAAACATAGTAATAGTATAGAAGAAGATTAACTACTACCTTAAGACCCTCTTAAAGGATGCTATAAAGGCAAATAGCCCTCTTATTAAGGTATACCCTAAGGAGAGTCTAATTAGTTTTAACACATAGGTTAGCAGGGAAGCAAGGACTATATACATTGTATAAATAGATAAGTTAGTAACCTTATATACGTACTACAGCTTTTAAACCGCGCTAGGAACGCCTCTAAAGAAGTACTAGGCACTAAAGGCGGTTATCTACCTACCTAAGATTAAAGAGGTTATCCTAGTTAATAAGGAGAGCTTCCCTAAGAAGAAGCTAAAGTAACCTAGATTAGAAAGCGCTTATAGCCCTTCTATTAAACCTAATAAGATTAGGCTAAAGGAGGACTTAGGGGCTTAACCTTTAACACGGGCCGTAAGAGTTACTTATAAGCAGAATTGCCTAATTAAGAAGCTTATTAAAATTAGGGATGTTAGCAAGATTAAAGCATAGGTTAACTAAGTCTTAAAGAAGAAGGGCATAGGTGTAGCAGCTGTATTACTTAATTAGACTCTAAAGAAGACAAAGGCTAAGCCGACCGGCGCAAAGCGTTAGGGAGGGGTTACACATAAGAAACCCTATAGCCCCTTAGCAGATGTACGCTCTACGATTTTATACTAGGCTACCTCTTTAGTCTTCTCGTTTAAGCCCCTTCGTTAGCCTAGATAGTATGGGTAGCGGCCGCAGGCTAACGCGTTTATAATAATGTTTTAGCCGCTCCTAAAGCTAGCTATAAAACTAAACGAAGAATAATTAGTTTTATTGTTTGTTTATTTATACTTAAACTGCCTTACTTTTTATTTATTAAATATTTATGCCTCCTTTATACTAGGTGTAAAAGAAGGGCTCCCTTTTAATAGGGAAGCTAATCGGTGTACGCTATAATACTAAGTCTAGTTTATTTACTTTCGCTTTGTTTTTCCTTTTTTTATTTATTTACAAGATAATTTAACTCTTATTAAAAAAGCTAAGTAGCTTTATGCCTAGATTAGTATCTAACGCCTTGCCTTTTAACATAAAGGTCGTAATAAGGGTATAACACGGCCGCCTTATGCTTACGCACGCGGCTCCCGCCTTACTAATAACGCTAGCCTAGGTGCTAGGGCACCAGGACAGCCACTTAGTCATTGTTAAAGAAGGTAAAGAGAGAGATCTAATCGGGAACCCTTTACGGAGGCTGTGTAGCTTCCTCATGGCCGAAGCACTAGGAAGCGTGGGTGACAAGGTCTAGGGGCATGGATTCTCCCTTAGTGTTGCGCAAAGGTCTGATCAGAAGTGACAGGTGTATGTATTAAGGAATTTGATCGGGTTAATGTCTAGCTAACATGACTGAATCTGATTAGAAATGGCATATATACAGGTAAAGTCTAATTAGACTCTATGCGCCAGAGCGGAAGAACGTAACGCCGCGCCTTCTAGCGGAAAGGTCGGCTAAGTCTGCAGGGCGGGAGCCGCGTGCGCAAGCACAAGGCGGCCGTGTTACTAACTTAGCCAACCTTCCCGCCAAAAGGCGCGGCGTTACATTCTTCCGCTCTAGCGCATAAAGTTTAATTAGACTTCTCCTATATATATGCTATTTCTAATTAGATTTAGTTAAGTTAGCTAGACATTATCCTAATCAGATTCCTTAATACATACACCTGTTACTTCTAATTAGACCTCTGCGCAACACTAAGGGAGATTCCATGCCCCTAGACCTTGTTACCCACGCTTCCTAGTGCTTTGGCCATAAGGAAGCTACACAGCCTTTGTAAAGGGTTCTCGATTAGATCTCTCTCTTCGCCTTCTTTAACAATGACTAAGTGGCTGTCCTAGTGCCCTAGCACCTAGGCTAGCGTTATTAGGAAAAGGAGGGAGGGAGAGCTAGCTAAGCAGATAATAAGAGAATAATATAAAAAAGATAATAAAGAAGACGTCCTTAGGCATACAGTATTTAGAAGAAAAAGCAGGTTTGTTTAGGATTGCGTTTGTAATCTTAAACAGACTACCTATTATACTCTAAAACTACTAATAAAATAACCTTTTACTAGTAGCTTTACCTATTTACGCTCTACTATAACGTTAATGTGTAGCCCTAGTATAATAGTAAGTAGTTAGTAGGTAGTTTATTGTTATTAGTTTGGTTGTTTTTATAAGTAAGGTCTTACCTAACCTTGCTCTTAGTAACGGTAAGCTTCCTAATAGTCTTAAAAATATTTTTAACCTTAAAGATCTTTAAGATCCTTTTATTATAAAGGCTAACGCCTTTAACGCCCTTAACGCCTAGTTAGCGTTAAATCTAATTAATCCTAATTAAAAAGCAAATTGTAATCTTAATTAAGAAGTAAATCTTAATCCTAAACGGGCTCCTAACGCCCTCCCCTCCTCCTACTCTATATAACCCGTATATAACGCAGACAAGCCCTTTATAAAGCAAGCCCTTAAGGGCAGTAAGGCGGGATAATAAAAGGAGGCAATGTTTAAAGAACTAAAGGGACTAATTATAAGAGACGTCTTTAAATTTATAAACTTGCTAAGAGGCAAGAAGGCGATTATAAGTCGCTAGGTACTATAACGCAAGAGAGGCCTAGCAAACGAAGAGATTAAGAAGAAGGCCAGACTAGTTACTAAAGGCTTTTAACAAAGAGAGGGGATCGACTATAACGAGACCTACGCCTTTACCTTTAGGGCTAACTCTTAAAGGCTAGCCGCCGCGTTAGCAGTCTAGCAAGACCTTATAATACGCTAGTTTAATGTAGTAGCGGCCTACCTTTATAGCCTTCTTAACAAGGATATATTTATACGTTAGGGCGAATTGTTTTGCTAATTCTTCAAAAAAAAGCTATAACTAGCTTAAAGACTTAATTAAAGTCTTAATCAGGTTGTCTAGTTATAATAGGCACTTTACAGCCTAAAGTAAGCAGGCTACTAGTAGTAATAAAAGCTTTAGGAAAAGCTAAAGGTTATTAGCTTAAAGCTACTCCTTTTAAATCTAGCTACCTACTATAGGAGAGGAGTATTAATCGTTACCTACGTTAATAACGACCTTTACGTAAGGTTTAATTAAAACCTTAATTCCTTTAAAAAGGATTTAAGCAAACTGCTTAAAGTTAAGATAACTTTTACGCTGTTATAGTTACTAGGCGTTAAAATTAAAGTTAGCGTTAATAAAGAGGGTAGCTAAATTACCCTCTTATAACTAACCTATCTCCTTAACCTTTTAAAGAGTAAGGGCATAGCGGATTACTACCCTATTAACACTCTTATTATAAATTTAATTAAATCTAAGGAAGAGGGAGATCCTATAGAAATCTATTACTACTAGCACGTTAACGGCAAGCTAAACTATGCTAGCGTTATAACAAGGCTTAACTTAGCCTTTGCCGTTTATAAGCACTTAAAAGTAATAAAAAGACTGTAAGAGGCCTACGCTAAGTTAATAAAGCGGATCTTATAATACTTAAAAGGGAAGGAAGAGTACGCTATTACCTATACTAAGCAGCTAAACGTTAAAAAAGGGCATATTGCTATTAACGGCTAAGTTAACGCCTTTTAGGCTAACGACAAAACTAATTAACACTTCTCTTATAAATTCCTCTTTAGAATAGCTAGCGGTCCTATCTCTTAAACTGCTAAAAAGACCTTAACCGTCTATACGTTAACGTGTAAGGCAGAGTATAGCGCGGCCTACTTTATAATAACGTAAGCGCGCTAAATTAAGTAATTCCTAGTTAAAATTAGCCTTTAAAGTAATATTACCTTAAAGGTAAATAACTAGTTTATAATTAGCCTTATAAAGAAGCCTAAATTTAAAGGTAAAAGTAAGCACTTTAACATAAAATAGCACTACTTTAAAAAGTATACTATAGCAGGACTAATTAAAGTTAAATACGTCTCTTTAAAAAGTTAAATTATAAATATCCTTATAAAACCTATACTAAAGTTTACGTTTAATTAGCTACTCTTACGCCTTATAGGCTAAAAGGTATAAAAGTAAAGATTATAAAGCCTTATAAGCGTGCTACATTTTAATAATTATAGTAAGGCTAAAGGAGGCTTAATATAAGGAGGAAGAGAGAGCTAGTAAAGAGGCAAGCTATAGTAACGTAACAGGTTTAAAGGCCTTTAGCAATAGCTAGCAGCCTGCCTTAGCTATTGCTAGCATCTATAAAAGAGGGTGCTAGTAATAGCGGGCAGCCTGCTACTACTACCGCTAGCGCCTTTAGAAAATAACAATAATGCAAGGCTACTAGAAATAGCCTTAGTTACGCACATTTAAGGGGAGTGTTAAACTCTAGAATAAAGCGCACTGTGGCTATTCTAGGCCAAGTTAGAAAGGCACGTAATGACGGCCTCTGATTGGCCAGAATGGGTAAAAGTGGAGAAAACCCTAGTGAAAAGTTTGCGCTACAGAATCCTGACAATGTACCTAATTCTGTACCGATACATTACTAATTAACCCTTTAATTTGGACTGCTAACTGTTACCGTGCCTAAATCCCTTGCTAGATACTGGGTTGCAACAAAACCTAAACAAGTTTTTGTAAGAGAGTAGTATAGGGGGGGGGGCAGTAGTAAACAGGAGTAACTTATTTTTAGGTAGAAAATACATGTATTTTTTTGTACTAGTGGGTTGCTTATAGGGATTATAGCTAATAGGGTTATCGTCTATAAAAAAAGTTATGCTGCAGGCCTTAAGGAGATAATAAAAATAATATAGTTAGAATCGTTAAATTATTCTGCATTTAATAAGCTAATAATATTTTAGACGATGTTTTTTTTATTAGCAAAAAGTAAGGCAAACCTAAACAAGTTTTTATAAGAGAACGACGAGTCTTATTTTAAGTATAAATATATAAAATTGCCTTTCTTTTTCCTAGGAGCACACTTTGTTATTTCTTCTTTGCTACCGTGTTAAACGTAGACAAGTGTATTTGTTAAGGATGCTAGCTACCCGCTTTTAACTAAAACAATGCTACTACAATCTGCTTAGCATGCTATTTAACTTAAAGATGCTATGTGGCTATAACTAATGTCTGTGTAGCCTTACACCTAAATTACGGAATTGGTTAGACCATTTCACCGGCGGAACGTACCTATAAGCCATAGCCGGATAATACTAATATTTTAGAGAATAAGCGGCTAAAGCGACACCTTTCTCGCTTTTAAGGTGCGGCGTCCAGTCAGCGTTTGCATTGAACGCGACGAGGACAAATCGTACGGCCAAGCTCTAGATGGGGATCCGTCCCACAAAGCAGTGCGATACACCGAGGGCGATCGCTTTGCAAAATGTTTCATCCGAAACTGTTAGAGGTCCCGGGACGCGAAATGCGCGACACCGTGGCACCATTTGTTAGTACAATAGATAGACAGCTGAAACAATGAAGCCGCTCACTTGACGATCCATTCATTGTTTTGCTTACGAGTATGGCCGCAGAACCCACCATAAACCACAGGGGCGGTGCAGGGCTCCGCTAAAATCACGACGAGAGTGCTACCTAAGCCCCTGCGCATTCCCTTTGTCGGCGTATTCACGGGGCGCGTTGGTGGGCCGAAGCTCGTCCCAAGCGAGAATTACGGGACACTGGCCGCTTCCGTTAAATAGAAGATATTCGTAGCAAAGCGGGATGAACAGTAATATATATATTAAGGAGTGACCCAGCCATATTATGATGGTTAGTCTGCCTATTATCTGTTCTTTATCGTGGGCTGGCCCTTGAAGATCTTATGTCAATGCCCGTTCTTTTCTCCTCTTTGGTTTAAAAACATAACATTGCATTCGTTATTCGCATCCGCTTCAGTGATCACCATGCGTACGATCTTTATTCCCGTTGTCGCAGCTGTGCTGCCGAGCACCTTGGCTGCTTATTGCGCAGTCAACTCCGGGGCTCGGACGATTACTACCACTGGTGCAAACGTTGTGGCTGCAGCTCCTTCTACCCTAGTCACTGTCTCCCGAACCGCGTCGACCAGTGCACCGGACGTTGTCGCCGCGGGAGCCCCTACCACAAAGACGAAGAAATCAAAGACAAATAAATCGAACACAAGGACATCGCCTACGCAAAATCTGTCTACTGAGACGACGTCTACGACGGCCGTCTTCTCTACGGCGCCTGCATCATCTGCGTCTAGTGAGGTTGTTGGCGACGCCACCAGCATCACCACAGACAGTGCCTCAACCGAAGCCGCAGTTGCATCCACCACGGCCAAAGGGGCTACAGCGATAGTTACAGCTGCTGCTAGAGTTGGCGGGACGATAATTACGTCCCTGGCAGGTGGCTCTGGTGTAGGCGGCACCACCTGCACAGTCACTGCTTTAGCTGACGTCACTGCATCCGCGTCTGTTTGTTCCAATATCTTGCTGGACGGCGTAACAATTCCAGCATCCAGCACTCTGTCCGTGACGGTGCCCACGAGCGGCGCCCTTTTGTTCGCTGGCACTATGACGGTGGAGTACACGCCCGACTCGTCTTACACACCCATCGTGATCAAAGGCAGCTATGCCAAGGTGGCTGGTCTTTCTGGGGCCGTCATTGACGGCCTCGGTGCGAGCTACTGGGACGGCGAGGGTTCAAACGGCGGCACTGAAAAGCCCGACCACTTCATCAAGCTCTCTGATATGGTCAGCAGTAGCTTCAGTGACATCACTATCCAGAACTGGCCAACCCATCTGTTTTCCATCTCAGGCTGCACCGACGTCAGTATGTCGAATTTGATCCTCGATAACAGCGCTGGGGATGATCTGAACAGTGACGGTGATGCACTTGGCCACAACACGGATGCAATTGACGTGTCGAACACCGACGGACTCTATATTTCCGGTGCTACGGTTTACAACCAAGACGACTGTGTTGCGGTCAACTCGGGCTCCGACATGGTATTCGAGAATATGTACTGCAGTGGGGGCCATGGTCTCTCCATCGGTAGCGTGGACAGTGGCGTGACCATTTCTAATGTTACCTTCCAAGATTCCAGTGTTGTGGACAGTATCAATGGTTGTCGCATAAAGACGGACGCTGATGGCTCTGACTCGACGGTGTCGGACATCACTTACAGCAACATTTACCTCAGTGGCATTACCACGTAAGTTCTTCTTCAGTGTACTACGGCACATCTTTTGTTAATTGCATTCAGCTACGCTATCGATGTCCAGCAAGACTACGAAAATGGCTCGCCGACTGGTGACCCAAGCACTGGCATCACTATATCGGGCGTTACATTCTCTAGCATTACTGGTACTGTTTCAGACAACGACGCGTATGACTACTACATTCTATGTGGCTCGACATCCAGCTGTACAGATTTCACGTGGAGTGGTATTGACATCACTGGCGGCACGTCGTCTTGCTCGCCTAGTGGCGACATCTGCCCTTCATAGATGTTGTTTAAGGGATATCGGCGTCCTAAATACTTTGTCGAAAGTGGCATATCTCTCCATGGGTTTCTTTCTTCTTGTACATTTTATATTATCTAGTTGCAGGTTTTCAAGGTGTTTGAGCAATATACGGTCTGTGGCCATATATTTTGCGTGGGCTGTCTGGTAATCCTTGCGTAAGCGAATCATACTAATATGGCCTAAGACTTGTATACCGATGGCCTTGGCTATGAGTATTGTGAGGCGGTCCACAGCCCTAGGTACGGCTACATAGAATTGTCTGCTGTGGCCGGGATGTAAAGGTGAAGGCTGCGTACAACGGGCCAGGTTACTTGTTAAAGGGCCGAGTCTAAGCCGAGCCAGAGCTGTTTCTCGTAGGAAACCAGGATGGCGTTTTGCAACATGCTAATTATAAGATTGCGAGTATTTCTTACTGCGAGTATGTCTGTTTTGTCCGGCAACAATCGCACAGAGTAGTTGAAGTGGGTTAGATCTACTTACATAGACGGCCGTTGAAAGTAAGCTAAGAGTACCAACACGGTGGCCTCATTGACACACTTCATCTAGCTAGGTCATTTGTACTGTATTAAGGATGTACTCGTAGTAGCTACCTTATACAGTGCTTATATAGCCTACGCCATCACACTTACCGTCGCCCTGGTGTCGTCGAATGATCGGTGTTGTCAAATATTGCCAGTATAACTCTATCCTGCCATATGGCAGGCCGTATTATCTCCTTCCATTCCCGGGCCGCTCCGTCCTCATTATTCATCTCGTGACTTTCGCGATTCATCTTAGAAAGGCATCCGGTGGCTACCAGTGCGCAATTGGACGAGACATTATGCCTGGATTGTCCTAGCTTTACTGCATTAGATACCGCCCTTTAGGCCAGTTGGGAGTGAGCCCTTGCGTGCAAGGGGTGAAGTGTCTAAAGTGTAGCTCCGTAGCGTTGCATGATTGGTGCATATTGCAGGAGATGGAGACTTAGCCTAGTTTGAAGTATGCACCATAGGATGGCTGAATGTCGTGGTCTGCTCGTACAAGTACGAGTACTGTATGTTGCCAAAAAGGTAGTTGTAGCCTCCATCTAGACTGATTACGTTTTTCTACTACCCGTATCTCGCGCGGCAAAGAAGCTGTAATGAGGCGAATTTATGATAGGAGGATGAGGCGACCAGCATGGTTCTACGAGTAGTATGACCCCGCTGTTTGCGCCACCCCACGCTCGTTGTTAGCCTAGGCTGAGTGCTACGTCATCTGCAAACACTGTCGGCATGATAACGATTCTGCCCCCGAATAGCCTCAACGCGCAAGAGATGTAGGGCGCTGACAGCTTGGTATTATGCCCGCCGAGGCTTGCCTTGGTAGGATTGGAAGCGTGTAAATACAGTACCGTTAATCAGTCTGTAGACAAATTTGCTACATTTTAATTCAGCCACCCGCTGCATTCCTATACCTACGTTAATATTTCAAATCGGCACGAGAGTGCAAATGCCAGAACAAAAAAAAAACCCACAGCTGGATAGATCTGGATCTCATGCTACGGAGCAAATAGCACGCAGACAGCTCCCCTATCACATGACCAAAGAAGAGGCTTATCGACAGGAACCTGAAAGAGGAGTATGTCTCGGATGCCAGCGAACAGCCAATAAAAGTAGTGACCGAAACCGAAATGTGTACACAAGTTACGCGTCCCGCACACGTGACAGTTTTCGAAAACACTGTCACCTCAGCCACCCCAGCCACTACACTGCGGCCAGTTGTTCGTTTCGCCCTCTACATCGACAAGTCTTCCTTGGACCGTCTCTCGTTGAGCTCTCCAGCTGTTCCAAGCACGATAGCATGGCCATTGAGCGGGATTTTCGCCGTTCGCCCCACAACTGGATCCGTCGTGATGTTATTGGTCCAGCAACTGAGAAGAGCGACTTGCCGAAAGATACAGCAACAGCAGATTCCGGCGTTGGACAGCCACCATTCGTGCTGGCCAACCGTAAACGGTTTGCGGCAGTTGTCGTGACTATACTATTTTGGGCACTCATCCGCTTTGTGGTGTCAACGGGTGTCGCGCCCGTCCCGTCCGACCGTGGCACGTGCTGGAGAAACACTTCGTGCAGCAGCATTACAGAGGCGGCCTTTCCAGGAGAATGGGATGCCAACATCTATGCCCCGGCCTCACGGACGGTGGTACCGGTTTCCATTCTCTCATCGGATGGCGATCTCCTTCGACCGTTTGGCCCAGACGGCGCTTTGCTGGAGCATAACGGGTCGCTGCTTGTTTTTGACTTTGGAAAGGAAGTGGGCGGCATCGTGTCGCTAGACTTTGTCATCGATGGCAGCGGCGCAGGTGCCGTAGGCCTGGCATTTAGCGAGGCCAAAAACTGGATTGGCGAGTGGTCCGACTCGTCCAACGGTGCCGCAAACGGCCGTGACGGCGCCTTGTACGCCAACTTTTCCCAGCCGAGCACCATCCGCTACACCATGCCGGATGCAAAGTTGCGGGGCGGCTTCCGCTACTTATCGCTCTTTCTCGTCGCCCCCACCGCCTCTGTGCGCCTAGATCGCGTACAGGTTGAGATCGCCTTCCAACCAACATGGTCTAACTTGCGCGCCTACCAGGGCTACTTCCACAGCAATGACGCTCTGCTTAACCAGATTTGGTACAGCTGTGCTTATACGCTACAGACAAACGCCGTACCTCCTGACACAGGACGGACCTGGCCACCCGAAAGCGACGACGGATGGTCGAATGATGCCCAGCTAGGCGGAGAGTATGACATCCTTGTCGACGGCGCGAAACGCGACCGTGCGGTGTGGCCGGGCGACCTGGGCGTGGCCGTGCCGGCTGCCTTTGTAAGCATTGGTGACCTGAATTCAACGCGCAACGCTCTACAGGCCATCTACGACTACCAAAACACCGACGGCTCATTCCCGCAAGCTGGCCCGCCGCTGCTCCTCCAGGGTAGCGACGCGTACCACCTGTGGACCATGATTGGCACGTACAACTACCTCCTCTATGTGGAAGACAAGGCGTTTCTCGAAGAGAACTGGGCGGGCTATGTGCTTGCCATGGAGCATATATGGTCCAAGGTGACGCCTGCACACGGTCTGCTGCACGTCACGGGTGCCAATGACTGGGCACGGCACAACAGCGCCGGCGAAATCAGTGAGGCGCAGATGCTCCTGTACCGCGCCTTGCAGACAGGTGGCACGCTGGCAGTCTGGGCTGGCGACGATACCGGGCTGGCGGATCTATGGGCTGCACGTGCGGCCCAACTCCAACAGGCCATTTGTGTCCACCTTTATGACAAAGGATACGGCGCCTTCAAAGACAGCGTTACCGATGCGACGATCTATCCTCAGGATGGCAACGCTTTGGCCGTACTCTTTGGCGTTGTGGCGGCAAACACCCCTGAAGCCCAGAACATCTCAGCGCGTCTCGCAGAGCGTTGGACGCCCATCGGAGCCCCGGCTCCCGAGCTGCCCGGCAACATCAGTCCCTTTATCTCGTCCCTCGAGGTTCTCGCCCACCTCACTGCTGGCCGGCCCGACCGCGCATTGGATCTCATCCGCATCAGCTGGGGGTGGTATTTGCAACACCCAAACGGCACCCAATCCACGGCTATCGAGGGATATCTTGTCAACGGCTCCTTTGGTTACCGTGCCGATTCTGGGTACAACTTCGATCATAGCTACCCGTCCCACAGCCACGGCTGGAGCACCGGGCCAGCGACCGCCCTCACTGAGGGCATTCTCGGTCTGAAGGTCATCGCCCAGCAGGGCCGCGCCTGGACATTTGCGCCGCAGATGGCCCCCAACAGCGGCCACCACTTATGCGACGTGCAGGGTGGCTTTTCCACTGGCCTGGGCCGTTTCCAAGCCCGGTGGTGGCGGGAAAACTCGAAAAATATGGGCTCATACAAAGCAACCCTGTGCACACCGACTGGCACCACGGGTCGGCTAGTGCTGCCGGCCGTACAGGCTGCCACAGTACCCATTGTACATATTAATGGCGGTCGAGCGTCACCCCGTTGGCATCGACGGGGCATCGATGGTTTAGTCGATCTCGTGGTCGTAGATGGCATCCCAGGTGGAAATCATACCATTGAAGTGTGGTAACGGCAAGACATTGTAAGCTGTATCTTTTTTTTCTTCACTGCCTTGATATCCTATCTCTCCCTGATTACGCCGTTTTACGCCGTTTTATAGCTAGCGAAGTGTAAATAGCCATGCAACTCAGTCAAATGACTGGGATCATTTTCAGCATTAGATTTGTACATTTCGAACTCGATGTAAATCTCGTTCCAGCCCGTTGTTACGGTTTGAGCCCCGTATAGCGGATATCTTCCCCCTTGCGCCAACTGGTCATCCTTGCGTCGCGTATCGCTCAACCAAGAAGCAGCTAAAGTGTGCAGAAGCCCTTGCCCAGCTTAAGTAGACAATATATGGTAGAGTTATAGAAGAAGTGTATAATCAATGTGATGCAATACGTCCCTAGCCCGTTCGTAGGATCTGCTCGTTAGAACCAAGGTGGCCATCTAAGGAAGAGGATGTAGTAACGTACGAGTAACGGATGTGGTTGCGGCCTACTCGTAGGGACATTGATTTAATAGGCATAGGGCCTTCTGGAGATTCGGTAATTCACTAACTTACCGTCCACTAGTCTGCATTGTACACAGGCTGAGGCCAAGTTGGGGGGTTTAAGTCTCGCTGATTAACCTTAATGCCTAACATTTTAGGAATAATAGCGAGCTAACGATACCTAGTAATCCTTAATAAGCGTACATACAGTAAATGTGGCTAATTCCGTAAGATAATCTTATCTTATAAGTGTTATTTGATAACGGGTGTACTCCGTAGCTAATTGCGAGACGCTGATTATAAAGCGTGGAAATTCCCGTATGATACCTTTACAGGTATCTTACGTGTACAGCTGAATTTGGGAGCCTGCGTTACAAATGGGCTTCGGGCCCGGGAAGTTAAACCACGCCGGTTAGGTGTGCTAAATGTGGGTATTGATATGCCTTAGTGTACAAGTGTAAGTATGCAGTAGTACGGGGTGCCCATAATAACCAAGTGCACTCTCGCGTATCCCGAAGTACATAGCCGTAAGATAAGATTCTTACCGCATAGTAATATGTACGAGTCAGAGGCCTAGAAAATATTGCCACGAGTAAGTAGTTTAGAAAGGCCTGGAAACGAGAGCACCCGTAGCACAACAAGAGCCGGGACTGCGAACACATCTGTGCGATTGTTACATATGCAGCTTACATGGATATTATCCCTTTTCTGTGTTTGTGAGCAAGCGAATGCACAGAAAATCCCGATTTATCAGTGTTATTATTTATTATCAGACAGTCGAGGGGCTAATGTACAGTACGAGCACATATGGACGAGTGCATACTCGTACTCGTACAGGTACAAGTACTTAATCCAATAACATAGCGTAGAAACAGGACCGCGTGTTTACGAATAGCCGTACTCGTAAACACCTGTTATTATACGGAGTACTGAGGGGCTTTCGTAGCGCCGGCTTGTTGCGGCAACGCAATCGAAGGGACTGATAAAGATTTGCAATATAGAATGTGGGTCCATATAGAGTATTGATAACATGTCCAAAGGTGAAATTTGGAAAGGGTGGGATATGCTTTCGCCACTGTGGTGCAGAGGTCGCGTGCCGATACTCCACATACCAAAAAGCATTTCCCGTACGAATAGGAAGCACGAACCATATTTTAACTTTGACGAATCCTCTGGAATTGTACCGGTGCATCTACTCGTACTCCTTATTATCCGCCTGATATTTGGCCTTGATAAATCGTGATCAAACACATGAGACCAGACGCGGCTTACGTGTCCAATCCACTTCGTCTCTTGGCAGCGGTTGCCACTACTGTCAATTACGTGTACGTGTACGTGTACGAGTACTCGAGCCCTGGCTTAATTCTGTAGGTTCACAAACCGCCTGACGCTTCTTCTACTTGCCCCTTTTCAAGCCCGGAAAGTGCTGATCCCTTTCTTGTCTCAAACAATTTGCTGCCCGACAACGTCCCAGCCAACGTGATTGTGTAGTCGGAGTAGATCACCCGTTCCCGTAGGCGGTTTTCATTAGCCCGTCCGTCAATTGCAAATTCGTATAGGTCATGTATAGATTTCTCGAAGAAGGGTGGGGGGAAGGGCTTTAGCACCTTTCTTAATTTGGCCCATACGCGGATCAAGATTGTCGGGAGAACTAACATAATGTAAGATATGAGTACTTGCATGATGTACCGGCGGACTGTTTGTTACAACACTTCCCGTGCCCATTCTCCGTCCCCGATTCCGTGCCCGAACTCCATGCCCGCTATCATGCATCACGTCCTCGTCTTTCATTTCTGCTCTTTCGCGTCCCTTTGCAGTATTCCCCGTCAAATAAGCGCACCCATATCTGTATAAGAAACTGACTGTACTATCCGTTGCGCCCTACGACGCCGTACGTACGAACGAGTACGCTCTTGTGACCACTACGATGGATCCTCCGGACCTGGGAAAGCCGCAGTTCGCCTCGCATGCATCGGTAGAGCCTGTTGTACGTGTATCACTCGGTTTTGTTTCGCTCTTTGCTCTTTGATCGTTGCGCCTCACCGGCGTGATGATTCTTTCGCCGATCAACGTGCTGACTCTTTTGGTTTCGCAGGTTATCATATGTACAATGATAGCATCGTGCTACGTCAATCGCCGCCGAGGATACTCGATATTTCCGTCAAAGCAAGATCAAGGTTTGCTTGGCCGGTCTCGTTTGGCGGAGCTATACGACGAGCGCGACACAGATGATGATGGAATGGTCGAGCTCTCTCCAGCCCCGTCGGTAACTACGACACATGCTTCAAAAAAAAGGAGCGTGTGTGGTGTCGTGGTCTACACGCCGAACTCGTCGCGTTACGCCAACTATTGGCACAGCCGATTTATACAAAAATTCCCGTTCCTGGTCGAGATGTTCTACTGGGCCGTCAATCTCGCCTTCTACGTTAGTATCAAGTCTGTGAGCGAGGTCATCTTCGCCACGGACGGTGTCTGGAAGACGGCGGAGAATCATGGCATAGCCATTCTCGAACTTGAGCATGAGAGCTTTTTGCGGGTTTTCTTTCCCCTGCGAGAGGTTGACGTCCAGATGTTCTTCCGAACTGGGCACCAAGGCGCGTTGACAGTCCTCAACCGGGCGTACTCGCTCATTCACATTCCAGTGACCGTTAGGTACCAGCACAGTCCCTGACTCCCCCCTTTTGTAATTCTTTTGGCTTACAATAGGTACCTGTAACAGCTTCCTGGGGTGGTACTACTATGCCGCGCCCACCCACGCCCAATTTGCAGCTGCTCGCCGAATGATGAGCCTTACGAATCTGGTTAGCTTCTTGACATTCACGACTTTCCCATGCATGCCGCCTCGATTGCTGCCGGTAAAATATGGTTTCTTCGACACGGTCCGTCGCGAGGATGCCGAATCGATTTGGGCCACGGGCAAATTCTTTAACCAGCTAGCCGCGTTTCCATCGCTCCATTTCGGTTATGCATTCTGTATTGGAACAGTGTTGCTGTACCATTCGGGCGTCTTCCGCCATGGCTTTGGCCTCTACGAGAAGCGCAAGATCGGATCCCGACAGATTTTTTTCGCCGTTTTGAGCGTTATTTATCCTTGCTTCGTCCTTCTTATCGTCGTGGCGACAGCGAATCACTACTTCCTTGATGCGCTGGCGGCTACGGGCGTTGTGGCTATGTCTTGGCTCTGCAATCGCTTTTTTCTAACGCTACTGCCGTTGGAAGACTTATTCCTTTGGTGTGTTAAGTTGGAAAAGCCCATTCCTACAACCGGTTACAAAAGTAGGGCGTTTTAAAACTGTATTTATAAGGATTCGAAGGGATGCACCCATAAAGTGCCTCGGTTCATGAGCATTTGTAAGTTGAAAGCGTTTGGGTCGCACTTGCAACTGGCTTGTTTTGGGGCGATAGTGGTTATTAATTCGTAAAGCCTACCTTTTTGTGGCCATTTACTCAACTAGAATATCTGCCCCTGTCTAGTGTGTGTCTTCGATTGCCTATACGGGGGAATTACTCTGTAGCTGGTAACTAAAGTATAAAGTATTATCGTTCATCTCTCGGAAGAAGTGCAAGATATATTCGCTAGCCATGCCGCCAATCGCTAGCAAGCAGGGCCCAATACAAGGCAAAACCCTTGTGTGGCAAGAATTGTAGGCGTTTGGGTAAAGCCAGCTTAAATTTCTTACTCACCCGCAGATGTGCATACTACTTGTACTCGTATGTATTGATGCTATTTTGCTAAGTCAATTGCGACACAGATTGACGCACGCCATAGATTACGAGTAAACTTACACGGAGTGCTCTTAACATCGCTAGTGCAGGCTTTAGGCGACGCGCACAGACTATGACCGGGTAGATGGGCCATGCCGCAGTTCGTGCAGGGAAGGAGTCTAAAAAAATCGTACTCAGACCCGTAAGTACTCGTACACGTATCGCATTAGATCGCTAGATTCAGATGAAGGAAGGAAACTAGGAAAAGAGGCTAAAAGTACGGAGTATCTGAACTTCCGTACAGTAGTGGTGTGGATCGTGGCTGGTGATTTGTCCATTACCTTAGTATGTTCGTCAGCGAGTACTCCTATCAACGGATACTTGCGGTCCGGATGTCTTATTAACGAGAGGGCAGAATGCTCTGCTCTAGAAATATACCTCGCTAGTAGCCATATTCTATACAAGTAGATACTTAACTCCTGCAATCGCATCTCAGGTGACAGACCTGATTCATTATACAATGTAACGGCGTGCTTAACTAGCACTGTGCTTGGGGCCAGGTCGAGTACGAGTACGAGTACTGGCCTCTCGCTAGCAACATGGTATAGCGGTTGGTGCTTTGACATTAAGTGTCATTGTGATGAAATCGGCATCGGCGTAGCTTGCGCATGTACAGGACCGGCTAGTGGCCTACGTATTCCTCTTGTTGTTAGTATTGCCTCCCCTACTGCCTAATTTTATTATTATCTCAAGTTAACTATACTATTGCTACCTTATAAGCCGCTCAAATCGAGTTGGAGTATGAGAAATAAATGTCACCAATATGTTGACAGTCTGGTCGAGCATGGGGACTTTTCCGTGCCTAGCATGCAACTCCTCGGCTAGACGATCGTAGAATTACAAAGGTTCCGGCGGTATTATATAAAGTATCAGACTGATTATTTTATTTAAGATTTTGGCTTTCTGTTGCAGCAGAGTCTAGTCCAGCTTCCAAAATTTAACCAAAAACATTAACAGCTAGTCTAAGATGCTAATGAAGCAACCCGAACCGGTTGTCGTTGCTAAGATTAATACAAAGCTTCGATGACTTAGCATTCTAGCATAGTCACTGCGTTTAACAGTGGCGTGTGTTAGAATGTCAATGTTCTCCATGAGCTTCCTATTTTTACGTTGTAGTGAAGCTTTTTTGTAGTGCGATTAGAACACATTATAGGAATGCTACGCTATGCTTTTACAAAGGGGGCAGATACTTTGTTTTATTGGGCGCTGATAATGAGAGTAGCCCCGAAGGAGGATGAATTGGCAACGCAGCGACTCGTCTAGCAGAGCTTGAACGGATCAGGACGGTACCCGATGTGGCCGGATGCGAAGGCAAAGCTCTTAAAATATCAGCTACGGGTGTATTACCATGTATCTTAAATGTTTGTGATGTGCACAAAAAAAGGATGAGAGCTCGCTATGTCAGATATCCTTTGACCGTCTCCTTTCCAGACCTTCCCCTTGTTCATTGCGGAAATTGCGACGGTCTGAGCCTAGGCAATCACCTCATTTGCCGACCCTTTCCTAGCTGATGCTGATGTGATTTGTACCCTACCCAATTTGAAAATCGCAATGCCCGGCTCGTGGCCAGCGTTGGGTGACAGAGCGGAGCTCACTGCCAAAGGGTGAGCTGCGTCCCAGCTGAGGCCGCCTTGTTGGATTGCTAGCGATCCGGAATAGGCGCTTGAAACGGACAGTGTTTTGTTAAGGGGGGGTGGGGGTGCGTTGTCCGCCAAGTGCTCCGTACGAGTACTTGTATGCGTAAGAATTTCATAGCATTCACTTATCAGATGCTGCGAGAATTTGTGTTGGTGTCTGGGCCGGCAACCCTGGCACGTAGCTTCCGAAAGCTTGTCTGGCTAGTGCCCCACCCCAGCTACACGTGCCCTATTTGATCCTGTATGTTGGACCGGCACAGTTCCTGCCGATGACAGGTGCTGGCGTTGGTCTGTCCACGTGAGCTAAACAGAAGGTTGCTTGTTCCCGAAACTGACGAATGTCGAGACAGGTCGAGCGGCTGATAATGCGCGCATGCGGTGGTTGTGAAGGCCAGTCATAATAATTGCAATCCTAAATTGGCAAGTGGTCGTACTCGTACGTCGTACGCGTAACCCCGGACAAGCACATTGCCCCGTCACACTGAAGCAGTACGAGTAGTCCAGTCGAGCGCAGGGAACGTGTACACGTGCTGAAATGGCGCCTATCTGGTTCCGCAATAGCGCAAAGATTTTAGACTACTTACTCCGTATGCTCACGTTCCCGCCGATCGTGGTGCTTTGCGCCTTTTTCTTGGCGAATTGGAAAGCTGCCTCAATCAAGGCCAATCTTATCGGACTACGGGCGGCACCAGAGAGCTTCGAAGGATTCCAGGACCACGCAGGACCATGCAGGACCATGCAAGGCCCCAACAACCACACTCGGTCAGCGAAAACAAAGGGCCATTTTTCAGTACGCCCACATGCAAGCCCCTCTTTTTCAAGTGTTGGAGGGTTCTCGGTTTCGGTTCGCGAGATGGTGCTGATGATCAGACGAGCATGTCGCCGGGCGCCTATCACCAACGAAGGGTACGCACGTGCTGATGAAGCAATAGAGGAGCTATTTAAGACTATTAGCCGTATCGCAGCTTCCGGGCGTATATATACGACACCGCCAAGCAGCTCGACATTGCTTAAAGCAATCCTAGACTACTAGATTCCAAGCACCTTCCCGACCCGTGCTGTCCCGTGTCTCCGCGCGTCATAATGGCTCCCATTGCAACATGTGTCGTCGTAGCCCTCGCCGGTGCTGCACAGATTGTGTCAGCCTACACGGCCAATCTACAGGGCACTCAGTACCGCTACCCGTTTTCGAAGCCGTATGCACAGGACTTTCTTGATGGTATTCCTCAATCCCTTCTATCCATTTTCTGGTGCTTTGACTCTGACCCCATAGGCTACTCCCCACTGAAGCACATTGGCGGCCAGACCGTACTCCAACCGGGACTCGTACGGCATCGGTCGTGATCCGCCTGACAGCTGCGCTGTCGATCAGGTCATCGTGCTCAAGCGCCATGGCGAACGCTGGCCGGATGCCGGTCCGGCTGCCAATTTTCAGATGACGCTGGACAAGATCTACGGCACTAACACGACCACCTTCAAGAACTCACTCGAGTTCCTCAACAGCTGGAAATAGTTCGTCCCCAACACGAACTACATCGCCCTCGAGTCCTACAATGGTCCATATTCAGGCTTCCTTGACGGCTACCTGCAGGGTGCTGAGTACGGAGTGCGCTACGGCCACCTCTGGGAACCAACCGAGAATGTCACCATTCCCATGTTTAGCTCCGAATACGAGCGCATTTTGATGGTATGTCTTCCCCCCCCTCGTCCATATCTTCTCCCGCGTTGCTCACCTCATTTAATCTTTCCCAGACGGCACGCCACTTCGGTGAGGGCTTCTTTGGCTGGAACTACACCGACGTCGTCGCCATGAACATTATCCCCGAGGAGTCGTATATGGGCGCCAACAGCCTCACGCCGTCCTGTATTAGTGATACCGACACAGCCATCTGCAGCAGTCTGACCAACATCCAGCCAAAGTTTAAGGTCGCGGCAAAGCGGCTCAATGCCGAGGTCACCGGCCTCAACCTGACCAGTAGCGACATCTACAACCTCATGCAAATGACCGCTTACGAGCTCAACGTACGCGGCTATTCCGACTGGATCAACGTCTTCATGCTCGACGAGTGGGTACCTTTGGCTACACCCAGGACCTCAGTTATTACTACTGCTCTGGCCCGGGCGACAAGAACATGCGCGCCGTCGGTGCAGTCTACGCCAATGCCTCTCTCTCGCTGCTGAACGAGGGCCCAAACAAAGCCGGCAAACCCTTTTTTAACTTGTGAGAGTTATTGCCTGTCACAAACATCTCGTACATCTACTAACGCTCCAAGTTGTCACGACACGAACATCACTCCCGTCCTCGCCGCCCTTGGGCTCGCCATTCCGAGGACCTGCCCCTTGACCGAATACCTTTCCCTAACGAGTACAACACGGGCAATACGCGTCTCTCTTGTTTCGTGATTTCTTTCTCTCTCTATCGTCTCGAGACACACTCTTCCCCACACACTCTCCAGACCAACTCGTCTCATCCCCCATCATGGCTTCTGATGACGCACACACGGCCGACGCCGTGCCCAAGACCCTGATCTGCGTCTACTGCGGCTCCTCGGCCGGCAAAAACCCAGTGTACATGGAAGCCGCCCGCGAGCTCGCCGGCGTCATGGCCGCCAACAACATCGGTCTTGGTGAGTCATTCTTTCCAGGCGGTCGTGTCGCTGCCGATCCGCTAACCAAAACAGTGTACGGCGGCGGCACCGTCGGGCTCATGGGCGGGTCCGTCTGGGAAAGCGCAACGAACCGGTAGAGTGGAGGGGAGGGAGTCACACTGTGGGCCAGAAGCTTGTGACGTACTTGTATTGGCGATGGACGCCAGTGCAAGCTATGTCTGACACTTGCACACAGCCGAGTTCTAGCCAATTACCGGCGGCGGCGTCGCGCCATTGCTCATACAACACGGGCAATATCGTCCCAATGGGTGGTCACCTCACCATCGAGCGCCTCTCGTGCAATGCCACCGCCATCTCTGAGGCCGACATATACGTTCGTCTCATCATCAACGAGGCTGTCGTACCGTACACCGGCTGCCAGGATAGTCCCGGCTTCTCGTGCTCTCAGACCAACTATACCCGCCTTGTCTCCGAGTCGCTACCCGACTTCATCTCGACCTGCGGCTTTAACGAGAGCTACCCACAGTACCTGAGCTTCTGGTGGGACTACAACACCACCAACGCGTACGACTACGACATCCAGACATACATCCCCGCCAAGGAGAACCTGCTCACCTACAAGGGCACTGCTGCTTGAGCTATATAATTATAGACCCCAGTGGCTCCATAAATTAACATGATAGTCATCGGTCAATTTTCTAGTCGCTGTGCTGTAGATCACATTTAGTTATCCCGGTGTGCAAGGTATCATGGTGATAGTCCGGAAACTCGGTAAAATCGGGTGTCATTTCCGCTCGCTGGATTTGGATACTCGTACTCCCGTACTATTCCATGTTACGGTCACGGCTCTCCGCTATTAGCATAGTTCACAGCGGCTACTATGCGACCTTTAAATACCTACATGGGGAAGTCCTAAAGTAGACGACTTTTGTCGTCGGCAATAAACTTGTGTACGAAAGTCGAAAGTTGCGAGAAATATTACGATCGAAGACAGAAAGCGGTCTGATGGTTGAAAAAAAAAACTGCCGTTATGGTTAGGTGAATGCCTCTTGTAATAACAAATGTATGTATTCAATTATCTTACCTCGTGAGTGGCGGTATTATGTTGCAGTACATATTAGTACCTATCTTATCTTACCCCTCAAAAATAGCCTACATAGCACCTTCCATTCCGTTCAAATCGAGGACCAGACACTCATTGCCGATCAGCCAATATGTCGCAAAGCGTCCTCAACGATATTTCCCATCGCCGATACAATCCACTGTCTGGCACATGGCTGCTTGTCTCTCCTCATAGGACCAGGCGTCCCTGGCTGTTAGTATGGGCTCACATGGAAGTAATCACGCCGTAATGGCTTGTTGACTGACCTTCTTACCTCTTCAGGGGCCAGCAAGAAGCCGCGGTAAAGAACATACTGCCAGACTATGACCCAACATGTTATCTCTGTCCCAGCAACACCAGAGCGCAGGGCGTCGCCAACCCCGCCTACGAAAGCACATTTGCCTTCGTCAATGACTACAGCGCCGTCAAGGAGAAACAGCAGGACTACGAGCCCAGCATCACGAACAGTACGCCTTGACTTGTCTTTCCTCTCTATCTTTCACGGCTCTTTCGTGGCCCTTAGTACCTGTTGGCTAACAGCCACCCGAGGCCTCGAGACTCTGCTGCTTCGTGCCGAGCCCACCACCGGCACATGTTATGTACTCACTTTTTCCCCAAAGCACAACTTGACCCTCGCCGATATGCCTGCCGAAGACATCTTGTCCGTCATACACGCTTGGTCTCGAATCTACGCTGCTCACGTGTCGCCTTCGAGTCCCATCTTCCAAGCTGCTAGTAACTTGCTCAGCACCACGTCGCCATCCAAGCACAGCGCCATTCCCCCCCCTGTTGCCCAGCTACGATATATGCAGATCTTTGAAAATAAGGGTAGCGCGATGGGATGCTCAAATCCACACCCCCACTGCCAGGTGTGGACCACGTCCAGTCTACCCCAGGAGCCGGAAAAGGAGCTCGCCCAAATGAGCCGGTACCGTGCTGCCAATGAGGGCCGCCATCTGCTCGGTGATTACGTCCAGCTCGAACTCAGCAAGGCGGAACGAGTCGTATACGAAAACAGCGCCTTTCTAGTCGTCTGTCCCTGGTGGGCTGTATGGCCATTTGAAGTCATGATAATTGCAAAGAGGCATGTTCGCGCCATTGTCGAGTTCACCAGCAAAGAACGACTGCTGCTTGCAGACGCCATGCAAGAGGTCACACGGCGATATGACAATCTCTTTGAGACAAGCTTTCCCTATAGTAAGCTTCCCTACATCCCACTCGAAATGGAACGACAAGATAAATGTGCTCACAATCCTGCTTTCCCGCAGGCTCCGGCATCCACCAGGCGCCACTAGAGTGTTCGGCGGATGAGGCGGAAAGCAGTTGGTTCCATGTGCATTTTTACCCCCCACTTCTCCGCTCCGCGACCATTCGCAAGTTCCTTGTGGGATACGAGCTCATGGCCGAGCCGCAACGAGACATCACACCCGAACAGGCTGCCTCCCGACTCCGGAGCTGTGCAGGGCCGCTCTATCGGAAGACCTAGTGAGAAGCCAGTTTGCTGGGCAAAAGCACGCCTTGTTTTGTAGCCTATCTTTACTATTTTGAACCACCACTGCATTCAACATTTAATTGTTGACATAGTGGGAGTACTGAAGCGTCATCCAAATCGTACCACCGAATCCCGCCACCAGCGGGAAGAACTGTGGCCCAGTCAACTTCAGCGTTTTGAACACAATAAGCTCGCTGCTGAAGTGGATCGCTGCAACGACATGTGTAATCAAGCTGAGCTCGTACAAGCCCCGACTATGGACGTCGCGCGCCGTGTATATGCGGATGATGCCGGCCAGCATTGTCCAGACTCCGAACACACGCGCCGCTAACGGCGTCACTTGGTCTTGTCCCTTCCCTGTCGTAGGGATAAGCTTGTTGACACTGTCCTCCTGGCTGGCGCCTGGCTGTTCAGAGATTGACGGGTTCTGGACAAATATGCCATTGTATATGCGTCGGGTGTAGTGTAGCGTGACTAGATTCTGGATCGAGTTTCCGACTGAAACCACCCCGACCTAATCACATATTCAACGATTAGATTCAAGCAAACGTCATACGAAACAGCCGCCTAAGTAGCACACCAGAAAGAGGTAGTAAGGCAGGAGGCCCTGGTCAGTAGGCGGCAAGTAGGAGGGGAGGCTCTCCCATATCGAAGTTGCGTCCGCCATTTTGCTGCTAGAGGCTTTGTTTAAGATAATGCAGCTGCGGGCTCGGAAGCGCAGAAAAAGGGGTGTGGAAAGTGCAAATCTACACAGTGCGTATTGTCGTACGAGTACAATACTCGCACGTGTCTCGTACTTGTAGGCCCCTGTTTAATAGTGGGGTGAAGCTTTGAGTAAGTAACATAAATACCTTTTCTTATCCAGCTCAATTCCCTCCAAACGAAACTTTTAAATACGTCCTAATCCTACTCCACGAAGATGGAGGCTCTCAAAAATTGCGTTAGCTCGGTTCCCCAGCCTGTGCAAGGCGCACTCGCGCTCATCGGTGCGCTCTACCTAGGAATCAAGGTCGTTTCGGCCGCTCGGTTTTTCTCAAGCCTCATAATTCTCAGCGGGACGAATGTGAGAGGTCCCCCAAACTACGCCGCTTGATTAGAGTCCATTGCGGTCCGCTAACAGCCGTGACTTCAGATCCGCAAGTATGGCGGCAAGGACTCTTGGGCCGTTGTAACGGGTGCCTCCGACGGCCTCGGCAAAGAGTTTGCTACGCAGCTGGCTTCGAAAGGCTTCAACATTGTCCTCGTGTCTCGCACACAGTCGAAACTCGATACACTTTCTCAGAAACTCCTGTCACAATACGCGACCTCAGGCCTCCAGACAAAGGTGCTCGCCATGGACTTTTCCAAAGACGACGACGCAGACTACGAGAAACTGGCCCGACTTGTCAGCGATCTCGATATCGCCGTACTAGTGAACAATGTTGGACAGAGCCACAGCATCCCTGTGCCGTTCCTCGAAACGGCAAAAGACGAACTGCAGCAAGTCGTCACCATCAATTGTCTAGGCACCCTGAAAACAACGCAGATTGTTGCCCCTCGCATGGTCCAACGAAAGCGCGGCCTGATCCTAACGATGGGCTCTTTTGGCGGTTGGATGCCGACGCCGTATCTGGCCACATACAGCGGCAGCAAGGCCTTTCTGCAGCAGTGGAATTCATCCCTAGCGGCAGAACTCAAGCCCAGCGGCGTCGATGCTTACCTCGTACTGAGCTACTTAGTCGTGTCAGCCATGAGCAAAGTGCGCCGCCCAAGCCTTTTGATTCCCGATCCAAAGGCTTTCGTGCGGTCCACGCTCGGAAAAATTGGCAGCGGGTCGCAAGCGTTTGCGTACACCTACACACCGTTCTGGAGCCATGCCATCATGCAGTGGGCTGTCGAGAGCACCATCGGTGTGGGGAGCAGCATTGGCATCTGGTACAACCTCAAGATGCACAAGGATATACGCACCAGGGCTCTCCGAAAAGCCGCTCGAGATGCGAAGAAGGCCCAGTAAATAGAGAACACCGACTCGGGGGAACACGGTCCACACCTCCAGCCACTACACGGCCCAACTCTGTAGGTAGCATTAGCTGTTGACAATAGTAAGATACAAGCAAGACATCAATATCGAGCGGCTGAGTGCAAAGACCGCTGTACTGTACAAAAATATGATTGGAACCGGAGTGACCCACTAAAATGGATTTCTTATTGTGGCATAGCGCGTTTTCGTGACAACGTCGCGTTCGAGCTCAAAAAAGTCCAACTCTCCATTGCTTCAAAATTTCAGTCCGTTATACCTGCTATCCCCTAGGACATCGACCAACAAGCGCGCCCACATTCCATCGTCGCCGGTTACATCTTCAGACCCTCAAGGTGAACAGACCCTTGCTATTCTGTGGTGTCTCGCCTAGCTGGCTGCTCGGTCGAGTCGACGCCCTCGATCCACGACAGCTCTCTTGGTACTCAAGGACGAAGCCGATCGACGCTTTGCTTGATAGACCCTATTTCCTCGTGGAGACTGTACGATAGGATGTCGGCCACTCCTGGGCGTCCGATCCCAGGCGCGTTTTTTGCAACGCCGGCCAAATCGACGAGGCTCGACGCCGGTCGATCGTTCTTCGAGGTGGCACCAACACCCGACAAAAATGGCTCTACAAATTGGGTGCGCGGTCAGCCGTTAGGTCAACATCAGGTAGAGGCTGTTGCAGCTCTACCCGCTCCGCCTCCGCTTTCTCCCATTCTCAAAGCTGCCGGGTCGGTCAACCGGGTTTTGCAGCTCGACGAGAGCTACCCGGACCTAGATTCGTACTGCCGACGTGAGTATCCCGCCTTGCCGGTGGTGCTTTCTCTCAATACGAGGTCGATCTGCTAATATTGGTGTTCCCATCGCAGCAGGTGCATCCTCAGAGTATGATATCCACGGCGCCGAGTCGCCGTGGGCGCCATTCCACAAGGTCCAGACGTTTCCTATCCCGGAACAGATTTTCGAACGTTATAATGTGTCTCAGCTCGTCACACTCATGGGTCTCTTCCCGGAGATCAACCATGCTTACGCTTGCATCGACAGCAGCCTCTTCCTATGGGACTACACGCAGCCAAACCCGGAACTTGTCGGCTTCGAAGACCAGCCACATGCTATCACGGCAGTCGGCCTAGTGCGCCCTAAGCCGGGCGTCTTTGTCAAGGAGATAAGCCACGTCTTAGTTGTGGCTACAGAGGTGGACATCATTCTCCTCGGTGTCGAGGCCGCCAACACTCTGGCCGGCTCCAAGACGGTTTCCTTGTACCAGACCAAGATGTCCATACATCGCGGCGGCGCCAATGTGGCCTTTATCGTGGGCACGTCGACTGGCCGCATCTTTCTGGGCGGCCGAAACGATACCGATGTGCACGAGATTTACTACCAGCAGGAAGAAAAGTGGTTCTCCAACCGTGTCGGTCGGTGCAATCACAGTCATCCGGGTTGGTCGTCCGTCATACCAGCCCTGCCAGCCAACCTTGACTTCTGGTCGCAGAGAAACTCAGAGGTCCTTGTGCAGATGGCCGTCGATGATTCTCGCAACTTGCTATATACGCTCTCCAACAAGTCTACCATTCGCACGTATCACATTGAGGACCCCGACAAGCTCACTAAGGTCATTGAGAAGGAGAAGAATGACTGTCTCCGAGATATCACACACATGATCAACTCGTCTCCTCTTTTGACGGACCGTGTTTCTATCATCGGAATAAGTCCGATTTCGGCACAGGAAGCTTCAAAGCTTCACCTAATGGCGCTTACCAGCACTGGCTGTCGCCTCTTTCTCAGTGCGACCAGCTCGGCCTCGTACATGATGAACTCGTCCAATACAGCACCCCAATCTATGCAGGTTCAGTTTGTCAAGTTCCCGCCAAGAGATCTGTCGGCCACAGCCACCGGGGCTTTGGGACTTGGCCGATCCGCGGATGCCACGGTTGACCTGCAGTCACAAGCCCTAGATCCGACAATTAAGGGCTGCCGATTCGCACCCGGCTTCTTCTTCGACTTCGTCGGGGGCCAAGACGTACGACTGTTCGCATCTGCGCCGGAAACCGGGAAGATACAAATGACAACCCCTGCCTCTGCGTTGAAATACTACGAGCATGGAAACTGGATCTCGCTTGGAAGGGCGAAGGATGCGCTGGACGTTGGTCTCATAACAAGGCCCTTTGCGGCGACGAAGCAGCCTCTGGGCTTTGGCAACGAACTGGCTGTACAGTTCGACTCTCCGCCTAGCGAATTTGCCATCATGACGAACGACGGGATTCACGTAATTCGTCGGCGTCGTCTAGTAGACATTTTTGCTACCGTCATCCGATCCTTTGGCAGCGACGACATGTTCGACAAGGAAATCCGGAAATTTATTCAGCTTTATGGACGCGTCGAGACGATCTCCACGACCCTGGCTGTAGCGTGTGGTCAAGGCAGCGACCTCCGTGCTGGCACCAGCCGTGCTGTCGATCAGGCCACGGAAGACCGCGCCAAGGTTGCCTTCGTTAACTATGGCGGGCAGCCAACGGTCTCCGAGACTGATGGCAACACCGTCACTGTGGACTCTGTCAAGCTGTCTTCCCGCCACGATGCTCTAGTCCTGTATCTCACACGGCTGGTACGGACCTTGTGGGGCGCCAAAGTGATTACTAGAGACTTCTCGCCCACAGGGGTTGTGGTTCGATCCACGGTGCCGACCGACAAGCTCACGATTGCCCAAGAGAATCTTGAGCGGCTGCGCACTTTCCTCAAGGCCAATACCGGCTCAATCCAGGGTCTCTCGGGGCCTACGGAGCTCCGCGGCGCCACAAGACACGAAGAGATCGCCTTGCAGGCCGAGCACCAGGCCCTACACGCCTTGCAAAAACTGATGGAGAGTATTTCAGAAGGCATATCGTTTGTGCTGATGCTCTTTGATGAGCGCGTCTCCGACATTTACGTCAGACTAGATGATGCCACCCGGCAAGACGTGCGCGCCTTGACTTTTGAGAGCCTCTTTTCCAAACCGGAGGGAAAGCAGCTAGCCAAGCTGCTAGTCAAGGCGATTGTCAATCGCAACATCGAGAGTGGCTCCAATGTTGAGACGGTGGCAGATGCTCTCCGCAGGCGTTGTGGCAGCTTCTGCAGCCCCGACGACGTGGTAGTGTTCAAAGCCCAAGAGCAGCTTCAGAGAGCCCTGGAACAGGCCAACTCGCCCAGTATTGCGCGCAATCTCCTCAATGAGAGCCTGCACCTCTTCGAGCGAGTTGCTGGCAGCTTGTCCTTTTTGAATCTGACCGCCGCTGTCAAGCAGTATGTCCTGCTCAAATATTACGCCGGTGCGATCCGGCTGTGTCTTGCTGTCGCCCGGGAATCGGACAGGGGCAACGCAGCGTTGGCGTGGATTAACGATGGCAAATCTTTGAGCGACCCGAGGAAGACCAAATGGGAGAGCCGGAAGCAGTGCTACGATCTCATACACACTGTACTAGGTCAGCTGGACAATGACTCGGCCGCGGAGCCTGAGCTGGTCGATGGCCGGCCCACGCTCGCAGCAACAAAGCGGATGGAGGCGTACACGGTCGTTAACGACTCGGCCGATGAGGTCTTCCATTCCGATCTGTATGGGTGGTACATCGAGCAGGGTTTGACCGATCGCCTTCTATCCATCGACTCGCCACACCTCGTCAACTTCCTCGAGCGTCTTGCCTCGGTAGACGCCAGCCACGCCGACCTCTTGTGTCGGTTCTATACGCATCGCAGCCGGTTCTTCGACGCTGCCCACGTGCAGTACAACCTTGCAGCCTCGAGCTTTGACATCACCATCAAGGATCGCATCACCCTTCTCAGCCGGGCCAAAGCCAATGCCAGTGTGTCGACGGCAGGCGTCAGCAGTCAGAAGCAGCAACAACTCAACCACGAGGTTACGGAGCTTCTTGATATCGCTCATGTCCAGGATGACCTGCTAGAAAGACTGCTCGCAGACTCTCGCATCCCTGATGCTCGCAAAGTCGAGATCCAAACGGATCTCGATGGGCCAGTACTGGGTTTATCAGAGGTATTTTTCTTTCGACCGAGAATTTCTGACTGATACTGACCTAGTAATAGTTGTTCAACGGATACGCTGATCAAGCTGGCTACTACGATTTGTGTCTGCTCATATTCAATGCTGCCGATTACCACAATCCCCGTGTTATCGCCGACACCTGGAAGCAGCTCATCAATAGCACACACGAGGACGTGGAAGAGCGACTTGCTGCCTACGAAGAGACTCGCTTTGCACGCAAGGACGGCAGCAATGCTGTCTCGGCCACGGGGCCTCCTCCCTTACCATATGAAGCGGTGTCCATGCAGATCCAGACCATTGCACATCGCACATCGTTGGACTCTCTCATATTCCCTGTTGATGTGCTGCTGACGATTGTATGCGAGTATGCGCTGACTAAGCAACAAGACGCAAGCATAGGTGCCAATGGCGCTTGGCCTGTCTTGCTCTTCGTACAGCTACGGGTCTCGCACGCTATGATTCTCCGCGTCCTGGAGAGGATTCTTGACGCACAGGAAGTTCCTTTCACCGGCCGCCGGAGGAAGGCAGTCGTGGAATGGATCAACACGGTCACAAGCCTCTGGTGCCACGAGTTGGAGCTGAGCGGCCTGGGAGGCATTAAGAGTGATGGTGGCATGGCTCAGTGGGTGGTGGACCTCATGGGCCGCGCAGAACGCACCGTGCTAGACATCATGTCCTCTGTGCGCGACGCCCGGCTAAAGGAGGAGCTGGAAGAAATCCTGAACGAGACCAGAACACTCCGGGGCCAAGTGGACAACAACATCCAGCCAGGGCCCCAGGCAACCTTGCGATTCCGATAGCCCGTCTGGGTACAAAAGTCACAATGAAATTTAGATAGCATTATTTTATCGGTCGGTCGCCCAGCATGGACAGCAAATGCGCAGTCAACCATGGACGGCCTGGTTGCCAGGGTACCTGTATCGTGAAGGGTCTGTCACGGCAATGTAGGAGTTCTTTCCGTCTTTGAGGAAGGTATGTTTTTTGTGTTTTTTGAGCTTTTGTGTATCGAGCCAGCTTGTTCCGCTCGTCCCAACCCGAAGCAATCTATCAATTATTATGGGACATAGTGATATTCACAAGGCAGCGCTGTTCCTTGCAAAGATAAGGTGAAAACAAAAACAACAAACAGACCTGTGCCGCAACGGTGGTATCAATCATCGTCCATCCAGCCTTCGTGCTCGCCATCGCCATCTATTTCAAATGCCGTCCCGAGGGCCTCTTTGCCCTGGCGAATCATCGCCTGTAGCCTCTGACTAAACGCTTCCATCTTTGCGTCAGCATCAATTTCGGCAACTGCCCTACGAGCAGCCAGCTGCTTTGCTTCCTCATCCAGCCGGGGACTAGCATCAATGGTACTGCCGAGCGTTTCGAGGGCAACTCCCTTGCGAGAGAGAGATGTAATCGATGCTGCACTGTGGCCGCGCCGGTGCAATTTGTGGGCAGTGCCGGGCCTGCTAGTTATAGGTGACGACGGTACAAACCCATGCCTGCTTCTGGCTCGACTTCCCGTGCTTGGAGATACTGCGCGTGCAAAGGGATTTGTTGCTCCGTCGCACTTGGACGCCACTGGAATGCGGCTAGCAGCCTGGCTGTGGGCATCATACACACCAAGATCTGACGCCTTGGGCCGTGCAGATGCAAAGCTGGCTGGCTGACGTGGCGACAGCCCCGGACTGCCTGCATGCGAAACCCGTGCGCTCCGTTTGAAGGTCGCCTGTGATAGCGTGCCTCCGAGCCGCGACACGGGCATACTGATTCGGCGCAGCGTCGTGTCGGATGTGTATGTCTTCGTCTTCCCTGTCCTGCATACCGGCGTGCGTGGTCTGGTAGTCCCTCTCCGTTCGCTATCACGTCGCTCGGAGTCCACAATGACCCAGTTGCGTCCAAGCTCTTCGCCAGCTGAACCAACCTGCCGCCTCTTTGCCGCTCGTCGACCTCTCAGATCCGGCGTCACTATCTTTCTCCTGTCCCCTCCAGTATTAGCCTCCAGATCAGGCTCGCGGTCACCCATATTGTAGCTGCGATCGGGTTCGTATTCATTCGGGTTTGGCCACCACGTGGATTCCTCCCGGTGGTCGTCCGACGCACTTTCGACAGCCGGCTTCCCCTGATCCCAGTCGTAACCCACGCCGCCTCCGGCATGAAATCCACTAAATGCCCCTCCCTTGCAGAACTCCCAAACCCGGCCG
This sequence comes from Leptographium galeiforme, assembly GCA_004028395.1. NCBI lineage: Eukaryota > Fungi > Ascomycota > Sordariomycetes > Ophiostomatales > Ophiostomataceae > Leptographium > Leptographium galeiforme. Next base: position 36,216 of record RQWE01000168.1, read on the forward strand.
ACAACGTTCCCCAAGGCATGTAGAATCGTCCAGTGCTCCAAATTCGGTACCTCAGGAATGCGGTCCACTCCAGGGCGGCCAGCGCCGTCCCTGATTTCGTGCACCCTTGTTGGGCCGAGAGCTCTTCGATATTCGATATCCGAGTAGGTACTCTCTTCCATGGCACCCGATGCCTGTGTGTCGAAATTCTCAATCTGGCCTGCGAGTGTGTATCGAATGCCTCCAAGTCCGTCAGGTGGCAGGGGCTGTTCGCACGTCATCTCTGCGCTCATGCTTTGCCACTCTGCGATCGGTGTTGATTCCCTAGAGTCGTTCACAGGGCGTTTTCGCTTCGTCGTCGCCGAGGTCGACAGATCCGAGTAGAGGCTTGTTGTCGACTTGTCCAAGTTCATGGCAGAATTCGACATCGACGGTGACGAGGGAGGGAGAAATAGGCTTGCGCCCAGGGCTGCGGCTGGCCACGGTGGGGAATCAAAGTGGTATGCGCCTGGAATATGGAAATCGGGCTTTGGGGAAGACATGATGGCGGCTGGCCGATGCGGAGAGACACAGGCGCCGAGGCACAGGCGCAAACGCAAACCCGGTGGATGATTGCTGGTAAATAAATGCGAAATGTCGAGATGCGGTGCGCGTTGGGAGCCGTCAAAATCGGGTCGCGATGGGGATGCGCGTCAAATTCGGTTGGACGGCGACAAGAAGTGCAGGGGAGTTTTACTCCACCGCCCAGTCGATGGAGGTGATTCTCGGAAATCTTTCCAGTGACGGGCGGGAGTATGTTTGTATGTACTCGTACATATTACGCTGTAGCACAATGGAGGACCGTGAGCGCCACATAATCGGCAAGCACCGCCACGATTGTTTATGTTGGACGAAAGCCATTTCTCAACACGCTATGCTTTGCATAATGCTTGTCGATCCACTCCCACATTACATCTGCGAATAAATATGTACTCCGTACGAGTGGAACTAACAATAACAAGACGTACGAGTAAATAAATAACTTCATTCATAGAGTATTGCGTAGCAATCGCAATCGTCCTCATGTAATCAGAAAAAAATGACCCCTACAATGATATGGCCCGTGAGGGCAAGATCTCACTTTCTATGGCCATCGGACGACCTATGCGCCTGCCTGTCATCACTTTCTTTCTTCCCCGTCCCCATTCTGCAGATAGTATGCATCTTGCTGTTCTGAATGCGCCGCAGAAACACCGCCCGCAACGCCCTGGTCGCCTCTAAGATGCTTTTGGCTGCCCCAGAACTCGTGGCGTTCCTGCAAGACTTGCTCTGCCCACTCCTTTGTTTCCGGAAGTTGCATTTTCGTGGCCACATAAGCAAACTCACCGAGATCTAGCTGGCCCTCCGCCCGCTTCTCGTATTCAATCATCTGCAGTAGAAGTTCCAACTTATCGACGTCATGGACGAAGTGACTTTCTAGTGTCTTCGAGTCTTCATATTCCTGCCAGATCTCGCGGATGTCCTGGCCCGGGGCGCCGCCACCCACGTTGCCAAGTATCGACCTAGTGATGTAGTCCATCGTTGAGGCCTCGCGACGGCTTTTCTCTGGTTTCGAAACGCCGTCGACTGGCGTAATATCGCCAACGAGGGACTCCGCCATATCGTGGATCAGGCACATTTTCATGCACCTCGTTATGTCAAGTCGCGATGAGAGCGACGGGGAGGCCAGCATGGTGATCAGCGACATGCGGTACATGTGATCCGCAATAGACTCGCAGCTGTCAGTGTCAGCTACGCGGCTCCTTTATATACGTTTCTGTGGTTGGGCTCTCACTGGGTGATTCCAAATCTCCGCCACCCCTCTCTCTTTGTCGTTTTGAGTCGTTCCAAAATATGGAAGTACGGGATGGGAGAGTGCGAGCCTTCTTTAGGTTTGTCTGTCGGTATCGCATCGAGAGCATTCTCAACAGTCCATTCCCCAGAAACGACTGCTGTTGGAACAAAGCCCAGGTCTGCGACGGGCAAATATGCGCTCAGAGGATGATTTTCAAATGGTGTGGAGAAAATTCAGCTGCAACGTACCGGCAATCCGTTTCTTCTGCGCCAAATCTCGGGATGCCTGCTCGGGCGTTCTTTTGTTCTCCATGTTGGTATCTTAGTCGTTTCGGGCACTGTTATGCAGAGGTTAAGAAAGTCAAGAGGAACGCGGAGACCAGAAAAGCCATTTTGATATTATGTAAGCGTACGCAACGCGATTACGCTAAAACTTCTAGCCTTCCTACTTGTACACATTTTGCTTGCTGCCGCTGCTATGGAGCCGCGCCAGGATAAGACTAATACAGTATGAGTACAACCAGCAGTGTATATACTGCTGCGGTGTACTGACTTAGAAGTGAGAAAGGCGGTACGAAGGTCTGGCGATTTCTTTGGTGAGGCTGTTGGTTGGTCGCCAGTTTGCACACAACGAGGCTGGAGCCGATCCATGCATACTTCAGATGCATATATGCGGGTTATCCCAGGAATTTGCTCTGATAATTCCTTTTTCAATAGTTGAAAAGAATGCTTGGCACCAACACCATTATTGCTTTCCCTAAAAGAGAAAGCGCTTGATACGATACAAGTATGCGCGAGCTTCATATTGATGCTTGCCAAGTCCGTGGAAATTCCGCATTTATGCCATTCTACTTACTACACGTTTACTTTTTTCAAAAAAAAAGCTTGTAGATTTTCATTATGTGTTTCCTTTAGGACGGATTTCTCTCCTCGTAGGCATACTAGTCATGTATTTCGCGAAGGCTTTCGTTTATCGAGCTTAAAAAATCTCGTCACTTTTCTGTACTTTCTCCCCCCTTCCACCAAACAAGAAATCAAAAGGGAGGCGGTATTAGCCGTCTTATGAAATAGGCTAACTAGATACTCGTACGAATAGTTGCAATATTCATAACCTTGCGGTGTACTTGTATTACTCCGCATTTTATAGAATTATTATTATTAATACGAGATACGTCAATACGAACCCTCTCGTATCGAATGAGGCAGACCATGCATAAGAGGTGGACTACTATCCCAGATGGTGCGCATGGCTACACAAGGCTGACAGCCGTAGTGCTAGGTGTCACTTGAGAGCCTCCCCAAACCTAAACCGATCCTGTGCGGTGCCAGCGCCGGCGGATGAGGGCTTGATAGCCTCAGCCTTTATCGACCGCGTAGATTATACTACCTGCCTTGATATGGAGACGCAAATCAAAGTTTGTGCACTGTCCGAAATCCAATTACACAAAACTATCCTTGCCGGACGACTTGGAGGGGATAGCCCAATTCACCACCTCGGATTGAGATGCATTATATTTGTTGTGTATATATTCCTCAGACGCCGTCCAATCCTACCAATCACAAAAATCACACCCCTACCTCGTTAATTTAACAAAAAAGCAAACAAAAAGGACATCGAGGTTCAAGTCCAAAAAGGAGGGGGTAAGCACCCCTGCAAGCAGTGGGTATGACAATAAACAAAGAGCCCAAAGCCCCCGTAAGCAATGGACACACCCGCTCCCCTACCCCAAAATATATAACCAATAAGGACAGATCGTGGAGGCCATGAGGCCAGGCATTAGTATATTTCGAACAGTCCTTCCCTTGGGCCAACTCTGGATTCCTTGACAAGCCCCGGCACTCCTCCGTCCAGGCAAAGGCTTGTAGTCTCCTGATGTAGTGGATCGTTTTCTCGATCTCTCTCACTGTCCCTGGCGTAGTACTGCCGGGGGAATAGCGAAAACAGTAGGGTTGTTGGATGATGCCGGCGCCTGCGGACCTCATTGGCCCCATTCTTGTTGCCTGCGCTCCTTCTTCAGTCCCATGACGTCTTCTTGGACACCAACCTGGCCACCTAGCCTTTCGTCTTGCTCGCGTTTCAGTCGCTCTTCTTCCTCCACAGCCCGTAGCTTTGCCTCCACTTCCAGCCGTAGTCGTTCCTGTTCCGCCTCCTGTTCTATCCGGCGGCGTTCCGCCTCAGCTTCCTCTTTTTCTTTGCGTTCTTGTTCTTCGATCAAGCGACGCTGCTCGCTCTCGGGAAGGTTCTTGAATGCGGCAACATCGAAGTCCCATTGGTGAACACAGTCGTCGTTCCAGTTGCACTTCTCCACCTCGCCGTACACCGGGTGTCTGTAACGGGGATGCCGACTTGGCCAGTTGGAAGCGTGGTAGTGGTGGCGAACCAGTGCGGAGCGGGCATCGTGATTCCCGGAATCAGAATGGCCCTGGCCAGCGGCAAACGCCTCGACGGTCAGCACGAGGACACCACTGACGAGCTTAGACTCGCTCAGGTCATGGAAGTAGTCCCATGAGACAGCGTTGTTAGAAGCACGACCTTCGTTGATGTAGGCCAAGATAGCTTCAGTGAAGGCAGACGGGCCTGTGCCGGTGATGATCTCGTCAAAATCCAACACAACTTCTGAGATCGACACACCTTGCCGTTGGGCAACGCCGTTCAGCCAGGACATGATTTGCTCAATAAGGTGCATCATGACAGGAATCTGCGGTTTGCACATAAACGTCCACTGGCAGAACGAGCGCGACTTGGGGCCTAGAATTGGGTGATCTTTCCAATCGGGCTCATCAATTTCAACGCCGACAACCATGTCGATATCCCGCACGTTGTAACGGTCAGGGATAAACCTCGGAACAGGCTTGATGGCCTCGACGTCAATATCTGCATATACGCCGCCCTCGGCATACATGATCATATAGCGCAGCAAGTCGGCACGGACAATGGTAGCGCGGACATTGCGGTAGAAGTCGACAATATCAGGGCGGTCAAAGCCTTCCGGCCCAAAATGGTACTCGACATACGTCAACTCGTTTCCGTCCGTGAGCACCTCAAAGCGGTAATCCGGGTTGCGATTGAGCCAGGAGCGAGATGTGTCTCGGTCACGCTGTTCAAATTCAAGAGGGTTGACTTTCCAGGTCTGCCATATTTTATGCGGGAAGTCGAGCCGAGGCTTGGCAAGACCTGCATGTGTCTTGCCGTTGATGTGGCTGACATGGCTGAGGGCTGTGCGGTGGACGTCTGAGCGACCGGACCCAATGTATATGATGAAGCAGAAGCCGACGATAACGAGGTAAATAGTTGTCATCCTGCGGAGTCGGAATTGTTTGAAGGTGGCAGAGAGAAGCGAGAGCGACGAGAGTAGGTAAGAGTAAAGGGTTCTGAGGGCAGGGCCCAGCACCGGCCCAAGGGTTGACGCTGCTACTTCAGCGGCCTGCACGAATGCTTGGGGCACCCATGATGGAATGTGAGCGCGGAACTTCGAGGTAAACGCGGAGGTCGGCGATCGTGGCGAGCCCGGCGGTGTGAGCTTTTCAAGTAGGGGTGAGGATCGGGACGAGTCGAGAGACATGGTGATGCGAGTCGACTGAGGAGAAAAGACGGGCAAATTGTACAATAAAAGACAGAGGGGACGAGGGTGTGCGAAACACTAGAGGGTTGGGCCTGCTTTGTAGGAAGGCGAAAACATTGAGACCGAAGCGATGGATTCGGGGAGAGAGAGCGCCGCAACGAGAGATGGGAGCTACCCTAAGCCGTTCACCGCAGCCGGACGAAATTCAGATGACCGAGCTGGCGGCAGGACAAAAACACAAGACAAGACAAAATAGGAGAAGAGAGGAGAGGAAGGGGCCGACTAAGAAGAATGGTGGTTCGTAAAGGATTTTTCACAAGCCTGGCAAGCCATCCCATCACTGACGCAAGTGAAAAGGGGAGAGGGGTGTGTAAGTATTAACAGTGGAGACATGAACTGCCAAGACAAGCCACATACCTCCTCGTCAAGATCCCTGTTGGCCGGGTGTTGCGAGTAGTGCTAGGCCGCATTAGTATAAATTCGTAGATACTTTTGCATTCCTCGACAGGATTAAAATATTTCAGTGACCATTAGAAGGGTGCCATTTGCAAGCGAGGTTTTGCGGCTGACTGGCAGCAAAAGCACAAGACAATATCGTTCGTAATCGCCCATTGTCTCAGCATCGCTTTTGCCTCTGCCGGTCCGTTTGCATATGCGTATAAGCATGGTTGGTGCGCTTTGGTCTGTGCTTAGTCGAGCGCGAGTACGGAGCATGAGTATTACGGAGTACAACGGATGCGCACGAATAATACAGGGTCAGCACCGAGGAGATCAGCCGGCAAGCACAGTTTAAGTCTAATTTTGATATATACGAGTACTCGTACACGAGCGATAGGATGCGTCGGTATGTATGCGCTATCGCAGCCACAGCGTCCTATTTATGTATGGTGCCTGTAATATACATACTTTTAGGGTAAGATACCAGTGCGGCCACGCGCTCATAATCCGTATTGTATTACTTGTAGAAGGGTATTCGGGAACGTTCGCAGAGATAGGCATATGCCTTCAGCGGGTGCTAACACCCGTGTATACGAGTACAAGTACAGCTTAGTCGTCCTTCTGTTGTGTTTGTGCCTTGTAGATATGTAGGGTTCGATAGTTAAGTGAACTGTTTTGCTTCTAGAAAGTGAAGAGACTTTGCTAAAAGACGAACACGACAGCGACCTATCCCGTAACTTCGTACGAGATCTTACGCGTACTAGGTACAAGTACGAAGTACGAGCTGCGAGCCAGGTGCGCTCCCAACACTGTGTGGAGCACTCGTACTCGTACATACGGAGTAGTCGTAATCGTAGTCGTAGACGACCGCCAACGGTCGATTTTACGAGTACGAGCAGCTGGGGAAACGACGGCGTGGTCCCTTACTGACGGGGATGGGTAATAGTGAAATCCAGCTTGGGGGGACCGCCGGGCCAAGTACATATGTGCCAAATGGCCAATTAGACTTGGGCCAGAGCTAAACACTCCGTATCGCTCTTGGAAAATACGGAGTAAGGGGCAAGCCGATTCCACTAAATATATTATTTGGGCTTAGTGCATGCAGAGCTTTTATTCTTCTGCTAGATTCCACTGTATGGATATGTACAGGTACTGAGTACTCGTATCTTCCGGGTACTTGATATCACCGGACTCAGACTGAGTTTACAGAGGGCATAACGGCGATACACACAGAAGATACATATTATGTACGGGGTACGGAGTATGTCAGATAATAGCAGCCGGATTGACCACTTGCGAGAGCATACTCGTACATGCGGCCGGTCCGGGCTAGCCTACTCGGCACCCTCGCAGGTTCGCGATCCTCTGTGCTGCTTCCTTTTTTCTCCTATTATGTCCATCCGTTCTCTTTTGGCACATGCTAACTCGCGTAGACTGATTTCCTCCCTCTTCGCCCCAACAGTATGTGCATGGCCGCCCACGTCTTCGTTCTGTGTCAGATGTATCTTTAGATACAACTATTCGGTTGAGACGGAGTGACTTGTATTATTCAGTACTTGTCAGATTCTGGTACTGGGCTATTTACAACATCCGCAATTTACTTGGGTATGGAAGTCCTGCCTCTGTTTGCACAAGTTAATTCACCGAAACGTCCAATGTCCCCCTCACTCGTAATCACAAGGGACTTTGTCTTAGCCCCATCACTCTTGGACGCATGACAGCACAATCAACAAACAACACTGCCACCAACAGGTGACGACGCGCGAGCGCACTGTTCCAACGAGTTAAGATACAAGTACGAGTACTTTGGTGATACCCCTGTTGGTTTCACTCGCTCCTTTTAAACTGGATCCCTAGCAGCCAACCAGCGCATCGATACTAAGATACGTCGCTACTCGCACACCACGGCGGGCGAAAAGGGGGAGAGGGATCAATGAGTCTTGCAGGTGCAATCTTCAGAGTACGTACATACCATATCTTGGCTGAGAAAACCTGCGGATTACAACTCCCAACCGATTAACCAAGGAACAGAGAGGTGCAGGGACGCTCGGCTGACACGCTCGCGTTCCCGTAAAACTTTAGCGTCGATCTCTCGGCTGCTTAGTTTGCTTTCTCTGGACAAAGATTCCCACCGCCAGCATTGCAACACGTAGAAGAAGCTGCCGTGTCCACTACTACCATATTGACCTGCTCTTTTTTTCTCCTGCCGCCTTCCTTACTATTCTTTATTCTTTACCCTGTATCTTACATTTGGCCCTTTCAACCGCTCCCCGCAACCCCTCTTCCCCACTCACGCTACAGGAACTGGCACAATACCCTGGTCTCTCTGGCGCCGACGTTGCTTCTCAATGCCTTCGAATTTGGGAGACGGCCTCCTCGATGGCGGTAGCACGACCGGCCAAGCCAGTGAACTCATGCCTTGGCAGTCGACAAGCTGGGATGCCGGTGGTACTGCTATCGCCCCGGCGAAACGGAATCTACGCTGGCTTCGCTCGTTGCTCTGGACGTCCCCAAATGGAGTCGGTGGCAGCGGAGGTCGCGAATCCGGAACCGCTGGCGGTTCTGGCCCTCAGAACCTCCGTCCCACGGCCTACCTCGATGGCATGCGCGGCTTTGCCGCTTTTCTCGTCTACATTCACCACCACGAGCTCTGGTCCCACGTCGCCAGCCACCCCGATGACGAGACACTCGAAAACGGCTACGGATACAAGGGCCGGTATTACTTCGTTGCACTCCCTGGTGTGCGAAACTTCTTTGGCGGCGGCCACATGGCTGTGGCCACATTTTTTGTCATATCTGGCTACGTCCTCGCTGCCAAACCACTCTCCCTCATTCAAGCCGGCGAACACCTCCGCCTCCTCGACTGCTTGGCCTCCTCCATGTTCCGTCGCTGGCTTCGTCTATACATCCCCATTATCGCCACCACGTTTGTGTACGTCACATCATGGCATGTTTTCGGCGTGTGGAATGCATGCTGCGGCCAGCAGGGCAGCCTCGTCGACGAGTGGTGGAACTGGTATATCGAGTTTAAAAATTTCAGCTTTATCTTCAAGGACGGCGCCATCTGGGTCACCTACAACAGTCACCTCTGGTCTATCCCACTCGAGATGCGCGGCTCCATCGTCGTCTTCACTGCGCTGCTGGCTCTTTCGCGCGTCACCAGCCGGGCTCGCCAGTGGAGTATGTTGGGCTTGATATTCTATTTTTTATACATCGCCGACGGTTACTACTGTGCACTTTTCGTCATGGGCATGCTGCAGTGTGACCTCGACTTGATGGCACAGCGTTCCGACCCAGACTTCCCGGCCATTCTACGACGTCTCGAGCCATACAAGAAACCTATTTACTACGTTCTATTTTTTACCGCATTATACCTCGCTGGGGTGCCGAATAGTCCCGAAAACCTGGGCGCTACCCCTGGCTGGTATTATCTCTCGCTGCTCAAGCCACAGGCTGTTTTCGACCCCAAATGGTTCTATCTGTTTTTTGCTTCTAGCTTTCTCGTCTCCAGCGCCCCACGGATTCCCTGGCTCCGACGCTTCTACGAGACTCGATTCTGTCAGTACCTCGGTCGCATATCATATTCTCTCTATCTGGTTCACGGACCGATCATATGCGTCTTGGGCGATCGTCTCTACACAATGGTCGGATGGGCTCGCCAGACTGACCCAGAACGGACAATGCTCGCTGCGTATGCGAACCTGATTCCACTACCGAGGGTTGGTCCGATGGGTCTGGAAATATCATTTTTGCTTCCTCACGTTATCCTCCTACCCCTCACCTTTTGGGTGGCCGACTTTGTTACTCGCACCGTCGACGAGCCTGCGGTTCGAATCTCAAACCGGCTGTATAAGGCCTTTCTCAGTGGAAGCTCGTCCTCACAGCCGCGACCCGAAGATGCCATGCGCCTTGCATGACGGGAAATCTTGTAAAGATAATACTGGAAACATACAGTGCTTGGAAAGGGGAAAATATGGTGCGGAGCAGGCGAGGTCTGAAATGGCCGTCTGCTATTACCTTTTTATTAATATTTAGTATTTTCATGTACAGCTTTTACAAGTTACATATACTTCGTTTCTGTTCACATGAACTGAAACAGATGAAGTAATGTGTTGATTTACTATCTGTGCATACAGAGTAAGTAGATGCAGAACTAGGCATGGAATGCGAGGCAAGTCTTTATCGGTAAGATACGTGAAAGCATCTTGCGGCTTGTTTACAGAAGTATCAGTACGAACAGCAGCCAAAGCGGAAAAAAGCCATTGGTTTCGCACTGTGTGTTTTTATCGACACGTATTCGGGCTGACTGTGGAAGGGGTATGGAGTACTCCGTACGGAGTAAAAGGTGAGGAAATGCCGGAAGTGGGGACGAAGCTCGCATCATCCCGAGGCAGGACACAGCCTACGGAGTAACTTACACGTGCAGTATTTTTAATAAGCCTTCCAACCGCTGTAATATCCGGGTGCGATCACAATCCCCGCAAACTGTCCCTAACCTTGATGAGCACAGAGATGCCACTAGCATTACTCCGCACTTTCCCTCCTTGACTACCCCCAACTCAGCTGCATGCATCAGTCCAATTTCGTAATCCTCGGCTGAACCATCGGCCTTACGCTGTCACAAGCCAGACGAATACGACAAGGAGTTCTCGGTGCATAATGGAAACTCGTAGAGTCGTCCACCGGCCATATGTGAGCGGGCCTGCTATATAAATTGCACCCGTGCTTTAACTTCGCACCTATCTCGTACTAAAATACTCTGTTCGTTTAGGCTAAGGGGGCCGTACCAAAGAGGTGAAAGCAGTACCATATATTGGACACTGCCCCGAATTGGATTGTACTAACTCGTTTAGCCGATGGTATTCGAAAGGTTTGGGGGTTGGTAATCAAATGAGTTTAGGACTGACTCGTAGGCCAGGCTACCTCATGGATCCATTAGTTGCTACGCACCCTCACGGCTAAGATCACGTAGACCTTGGTGCACGGACATTTTGGAACAACCACGTGCCAGGAATCCAGGTGCCCCGCTCTTCCTGGAATCACGTGTCGACCCACATTTCTGGAATCCTGACTTCTTAGGTTCTAGGAACACGTAAGTGTCTACGTGACCTGGAAACCTGGTAACTAGCTAAAGACACGGGAAACACGTAATCTTAGATTACGTATATTACTGTGTAAGGCGTTAGACTATAGTTAGAAGGAATAACTAACTTATATCTACCTTTTAAATACTTACTGTTTTACCTTTGCTTACTATACTTACCGCCTAGTTAGAGGCTTTTACGCCCTTTAGGGATTTACGCACTGCTTACGTTTTTAAGGCTATTTATAAATATTATAAACCTTACGTTAATTATATAAACCTTTTAAATAAAGTAACTGTCTACTAAGGGTAGCCTATATAAAGTACTATTAGGGCAGACTTCCCTTATGCTTCTTAGTAGCGCGTAATAAGTAGTAGTAACTCTTCTTATAATAATTTAAAGACCTTGCT
>RQWE01000169.1:0-46938 GCA_004028395.1 Leptographium galeiforme
ACCCCCGTCAGCACCAGCACCACCCACGCCTGCGCCCCGTCGGCCGCCCGCCGCACCAGCCCCAGCGCCGCCGCCGCCCGTCGGCCCGCCCAGCTCCGGTTTCGGTTGTTGCTGCTGCCCAGCGACCACCGCGCCAGCGCCCGCCGCCGCTGCCGCTCCTTGTGTCGCTCAAAACTCCAGTCGATCGCCGTCAGGTCCTCGTAGCCCACCCGCCGCCCCGGCCCCTCTGCATACCAGTCCACCCCCGTCGACGACACGCCCGCCGTCTTGCCCTCTTCTCCCGCAAACGCGCCCCCCTCGTCGCCGTCTCGCCGCAGCGGCTCGAGTGGCACTTGGCCACCGCTGCCGCCGCTGCCGCTGCCGCCACCGCTGCTGCTGCTGCTGCTGCTCCCGCTCTCGCCCGCATCGTACGCACTCCGTGTCCTCGCTCCGCTCGCTCCGCTCGCTCCGCTCGCTCCGCTCTCGGCGCCGGATAGGGGCTCCATATTTCAACGGCCGACCGCGCCCGCGTCGCGCATCTTTCTCGGCACCGATCGAAGGTTGTGGGCTGTCTGCGTGGGCGGAATCCAATGTCCCCCGTTGTGCGCGCTGTGGCTGTCCGTTTCGCGTCGTGACCAATCGCCGAGATGCGTCGTGCTCAAGGGCCAAGTGGGAACTCGTTCGCTGGCGCGCGCTGCCTGTTTTGGACATGCCTCGGGGGCGCATGCATATACCGGGGATGACGTAAGCAGAATCGATACTGGCACGCATCTCGAATGCATCAATCCAACCTCATCTCTTGTTTTTTCCAGGCCTCTTGGTTTTTTGCGACAACACCATGGCCCACGAGAACGAGGCCGGTCCGTCGACCGCTGTCGATCCGTCGATCCCGGACACGTCTGCTGCAGGCCCGTCCAATGCAGAGTCGCCGATGGCCGACGCTGCCACCGTCGCGCGCATCGAGAAGCTGCTGCGCACCCGCGACGACACCACGCGCTTCGTCGGCCTGGCGCTTCTCAAGGCCCTGCTAGACAACCACACGGACGGACAACTCTCGCCCACGGTCTTGCATAAGCTGTGGGAAGCACTGCCGGTGCGCTTCCTGGACCGACTGCTCAAGGCTGGCTCGTCCGCGTCCTCGACCTCGTCCTCGACCTCGTCCTCGACCTCGTCCTCCTCGTCCTCTGCCCAGCGCGACCTCGCTGTTGCTGTCCTCCACACCTTTGTCGTGCGGTTGCCGCTGCCCCACGATGCCGACTCTCGTCTGGCCGGCCGTGTCCCCCTCTTGGTGGCCGCCCTGGGCCGGATGGAGCCAGAGTCGACTCCTCCCGAGCCCAAACCCCCAAAGTCGTCACCAACCCCGGCCGCCTCCTCTTCCCCCTCGCCCCCCCCGTCCGAGCCCATCCCCCTCGTCCTCCAGACGCTCACCACGCTCGTCGGCCACCGCCTCAGCGCCCGCGCCTTCAACAGCCTGCCCGCCGCCGGCCTGCAGCCGCTGCTTGCCGTCGCCCCCGTCCACCCCCTCGCTCTCGAAGTCCTGCTGCGCGCCTGGATCTGCGGCCTCTGGGAGCGCGTCTCTGCCGTCGGCCACGGCCTCGACCCCGACTCCGACCCCGACTCCTTCCCCGACGTCGTCGCCCGCATGGACGAGGTCCTCCCGCCGCTCGTCGCCGCCTTTGCCGACACCGACGCCGTCACTCTCCTCGACTTTCTCGCCCGCCTGCTGCGCAACGCCGCCGCCCTGGCCGCCACCTCCACGGCCGGCTCCAGCATCGCCCACCTCCTCCCCCACGCCAGCCCCGACTGGGTCCACCCCGTCGTCGACCTCATCCGTCGGCTCACCACCCACCGCCCGACCGCCGCCGCCCGCGCTGCCTCCACCCACGCCGCCGCCGCGCTGCTGCACCTCGACGGCCCCGTCGTCACCTCGGCCCTCTTTGGCCAGCGCTCGTCCTCGGCCCCCCCCCCTTCCTACACGAAACCCTCCAAGAAACCGTCCCCTCCCGCCGAGACCCCCTTTGCCTACCTCTTCATCTCCCTCCTGCTCGTCGACATCCGCGCCACCCTGCCCCGGCTGCTGACCCTCCTCAACACCCCGGCCTACGGCCCCGCTGCCGCCCGCCTGGCCTCCGCCTATGACATCCTCGCCTTCTTCTTCGACTTCTTGATGCTCAGCCTCGACGACGACACCAACGTCCTCCCCCCCGACAAGCTGCTGCGTCTGCGCACCGCCATCGCCGAGACCCTGTCCGCCACTATGGAGTACCTGCGCGACCGCTGGGACGCCGCCGTCGCCGGCGCCCCCGGCCTCCACCCCGACGCCCGCGATGGTCAAGACGCCCACACCCACGGCGACCTTGCCGGGCCCCTCCTCGTCTGGGATGCCGCCGACGCCGACACGGACGTCGGCCACGACGCCCTCCTGCTCGGCGCCCTCCGCATCGTCGGCCTCTGGGTCCGCGAGGACAACAACGTCCCCCTCCGCCGCGAGCTGCTGGGCCTCACCGACATGCTGCTCGAGCTGCACGTCGCCAGCGCCAACCCCGCCGATCCCTCCCACCTCGACTTCCGCCTTCCCGTCCTCGTCGCCCTCGAGGCCGTCATCGTCCCTCCCGACGACGACGACTACCCCGGCGATGCCGACCTCGACGATGAGGACGACAACCCGCTGGACGTCGTCCTCGAGCACCACGCCTGGACCATTCTCTCTGCCGACGTCGTCGCCACCCTCCAGTCGTCGTCCACCGTCTCCATCATGGACATCGAACGCGCCAACCAGACCACCTGTCTCCTCCTCATCATCGCCTCCTTCTCCGCGCCCACTGGCACCCGCGTAGAGTGGATGGATCTGGTCACCCACCTCGCCGCCTGGCCCGGCCCCGAGCTGCCCTCCAACTCCTCCGACGAGCTCGATCCCTCCGACCCCTTTGAACAACTCACCCGGGCCGCCGTCGCCGACTTCCGCGTCTCCCTCTTCCAGCTCGTCGACACCCTGGTGACCCACGCCCACCCCGTCATCTGCCACCGCTACATGCTCTCCATTGCCGCCATCATCAGCCTCGCCAAGCGTCTCCGTGCTACCTTTACACCCGCCGCCGGCGCCTCCGCCGACCCCAGCTCGGTCGAGCAGCTCGACGAGGTCATCGCCTCCCTGGAGAGCGCACGCCGCGACTACTCCTAGCCCACACCTACATGCATCACGCCTGACCAAAAGTTTCAATCAAAATTCGCATTCCAGACCCAAGCAAAGTAGATCGCGTTCCCGGGCGCAAACCGGGAACCCAAAAAATATACCAAAACGATTAGAAATCCCCCCAAAAATATACCAAGCGGCAATTACAACAGCTACTCAATTTGTGTTGCGTGACTCTCCGCGCCCTAGTTGGCAACCTCCTCCTCCACCCACCCGTTCAGCCCGCCTTGGATGGCCAGCCCGAACCCAGCCCCCATCCCGCCAAAGCTGGCCTGGTACTGGTGCCCGCGGCGCTCCGGCTCCCCATTGCCCGTGCTGCCCGCCAGACCGTTCGCGCCACCCACCCCGTTTTCAAACCCAGGCGCCAGCACAGGCAGACTGACCGCACGGCTGTGCTGTCCCCGCGCGTTGCCCGGTGCCAACAGCCCTCCGATCGTGCTCGGCCCGTTCGACGGGTTCTGCCCGTTCGCCGCAAAGCCATTCGACATGCTGGCCGACTGCTGGTGACCCGACATGATCGGGCCCTGCGGCACCTCGAGACTCAGCTCCGACGACTGCGGCCCTGCCGACCCGTACAGGCCAGCCTGCTGCGCAACCATCACCTGCTGCTGCTGCTGTTGCTGCACCGCCTGCTGGGACACGTGGCTCAGATACATCGTCAGCGCGTTGTTGGTCGAGTTGAACAGCGTCGCTGATGGCGGCGGGTTGGTCGGCGGCGCCGCGTTGGTCGGCGAGTTCCCGTTCTGGCTCGAACTGTTCGGCGGCGGAGACGGGATCGATCCGTTCTCCCCACGCGGCGACTGCACTGTCGCCCCCTGCTGCATCTGCCGCGGCGCGTTGCCGCAGCGATCCTTGCCAAAGTTGACCTTGAACTTGCGGTATTCCTCCTTGCTGCGTACGGCCTCGATCGCCTTGATCGCGTTGGCAATGTTGGTAAAGTTGACAAACGCACAGCTCTTCTCCCGCAGTGTGTTGACCAGCTCAATCTCGCCGTACTCGGAAAAGTCCTGGCGCAGACGCTCCTCCGTCCACGTCTCGTCCAGGTTGCCAATGTACACATTGCGCGACGCACCACCGCTGACCGCCAGCGCAATGGCCGGCGGCAGAGCCCCCGAGTGCTTGCCCCAGCCGATCTTGAGCCGGCGGTTGTGGATCATCAGCCCCTGCAGGTTGCTCAGCGCGTAAAACGACGCCGCCGCCGTCGGATCGATAAAAGTCACAAAGCAAATGTGCTTGTCGGGAATGTAGCGAATGTGGTGCAGCAGGCCGCCACGCACAACGTTGCAGATCTCCTCGATCGTCGTCTCCGGGTGGATGTTGCCCAGGTAGATCGTGCGGTTGCCCAGGTTGCTGATACCGCCCGCCGTTGTCGCCACCGCCGCCGCAGCAACAGACTGCTGCGCCAGCGCGTTGGAAATCACATCGCGGTCCGCACCCGTCAGCATGTGCGCATAGCCAGGGGCAATGCCCAGATACTGCGCCGCGTTCTGCTGCTGCGTCTTGGACACGTACGCGCAGCGGTCCTTGCCGTAGTACACGCGGCGCGGGCTCTGCCAGTTGGGCTCCTGCGGGAGCTGCGTCACCGCCTTGATGGCGTTGGAGATGGAGAGGAAGTGCACAAAGGCAATGTTCTTCTCCCGCACCAGCTTGATCGTGTCAATGGCGCCGAACTTGCCCAGATCCTCGCGCAGCTCCTCCTCCGTGATCTCGTCCGGCAGGTTGCCCAGGTACACGTTGCGGGAAGCCCCCGACTGCTGCACAGCCAGGGCCACCGACGTCGGCACCTGCGACGGCTTTCCCCAGCCCACCTTCACGTCCTGCCCCTTGATGCAGAGCTTTTTCAAGATGGCATCAGAGTGGAAATGCGTCGCCGAGCTCGCATCCAGGAACGAGATGAACGCGCAGTTCTTATCCGGTAGCATACGGACCGATTCGATCTGGCCACTGCGCACGTGGCCGAGGAGCTCGTCGGCCGGGGTGTCTGCAGGAATGTTGCCGAGATACACGGTGCGGCTGGTGCCACCAACAATGCCAGGGTTCATGGCCACCGGCGAGGTGGGCTGCATCGGCACCTGCATCGGGCCACCAATGCTGCTGAAAGCGCCGCCCGGCGAGTGCGGCGAGTAGAACTGCGGAGCACCATACGTCGACGGCGACACAATGGTCTGGTACCCGTGGGGCGGCATGTTCTGCTGGATCGGGCTCTGCTGCTGCTGGCCGATCGCGCCGTTGGCCTGCCCATTGAGCTGGCCGTTGGCCTGCTGCTGGCCCTGCTGCAGCTGCTGAAGCTGCTGCAGCTGTTGGTAGCCGAGCTGGCCCTGAAACTGGGACGAGGCAAAGGCGGCCGGACTGCCCGGCTGGAACGGGCTGCCCAGAAGCAGCTGCGACGGGAGAAGAGGCGTAAATTGCATGTCAAAGGCCGTGCCGGGAGTGGTCATGTCCGCGGCGGTGGTCACGGGAGGCGCTTGGTTCATTGGCTGCGTGTTGATCGCCGGGACGTTGGTGCGGCGCGGATGACGATCGCCGAAGCCGCTGATGTTGGAAGTGAAAGCACCATGAGAAAAACCGGTATCGCTGTTGGAAGGCTTAGAAGCATGACCAAAACGGCCGCCGCTCGGGCCACCCTGGCCAACAGGGTTGTTGATGTCCTGCATCCCAAGCAGATGAGGGGGGACAAGGCTGTCCCGCGAGACGTGAGATAGAACCGCCGTTTTGAACGATTGAATGTGCCTTTAAATCAGGCACGAAACTGGGGCGTATAGAAGGGCCGAAATTATGGCGTAGTAGCTCGCCAGGGGGTATCCAAACAAGCTGCTCTTTCAAGCAAGAAGAAGTACAAGAAGTATAGAAAGCTGTCTGAATATGGCTGGCCAAGAGATGCTGTCAGCTGTTTCGAGGCGGGTATATAGCGAATATGTTTGAGATGAAGGATGTAATCGGTCGAAATTCGGCGGCTTTTCGGTTCCAAGTATTAGTAGGTGGCAAACGATAGCTGCGAAACGGAATAGCGAAGAGAAGCCGGAAGGCAACGACCACACGATGAGAACCGGCGGACGGAGCTGTGGCGAGCAAGGCGAGTAAGAGTTGAAGAGTCAAATATATGAATACGGGTTGGCGACGACACCTAGGGTGACGGGCGAGCGAGCGAAAGAAAATGAAGAAACGAAGTGAAGAGGTAAGGCGGCAGAGCCGAGCGGAAGGGGATAGAGAGGCAAGAGGACGCGAGAGAGAAAAGAGAGCAGAAAAGAGAGGAAAAAGAAAGCAACAACCGGCGAGAAGGGCGGAGGTGCAGAAAATAAAAGAGCGTGGAGAAAGAGAGAGGAAGCGAGAGACGAGGAAAAGGAGTCCAGTGAACGGCCTGGGCGGAGGATCGTATGGAGTAGGGGGGGGGGAAGAAAGAGGTTAGAAGAGAGAGGAAAGAGTTGAGCGTACGCGTGAGGAGCAGGGGTGGGTGGAAAAAGGGGTGGGTGCTGGGCCTATGTCGATTGCCCAAAGCGGACAGGAGAATTTAATTGGGGCGCGCTAAGTTTAATGAGGTCTGTTCAGGGGAAACTGTACTCCGTAGTGGCAGAAAAGCGCCTGGCGGTGCAGTGACGGGTAAGATGAGCCAAAAATAATGAAAAGCACTACTATTATTATCGGTAGGGAAGAGGGATGGAAAAAAAAAGGCGAGAACGGCACCTGTAACGGTATTGCGGCTCCACTTGGAGCCTGGAAGTACGAGCAAGTGTGAACGGGCTTTCGGGTGGGAGTACGAGTGCCGACGCTTCAGAGCTCTACGAGCAGGGCCTCTTGGGTCTCAGGGCTTGGATTCCAATGCAGTTTTTGCATGACCTTCATCTCAAGAAGGGAGAGGGGCTAGGCGTCCCAGCGACTGCTTGCGGAGGCGGCAGCAGGCGCTGTGGGGGGGGGGAAGCGGTGCCCTAGACAAAGGACGACCAGCGGTGATAATCCTAAATTGGGGTCGTTGGTCATAGGGAGCGATCCCGCATGCATTAACTCCTAGGGAGGGCGGCAGGAGAGACCAGGCACGAGACCGACATGCCACGAGCGATTCTCTGCCCAGAAACGGACAGGTCATGGGCTTGGCCATGAATGCTATGGTTGCTGTCATTGCAGTGGCTATGGAGGCCGGGCTCTACGAGTGAGATATCTTAAGATGTATTAGGTGGGAGGAAACATGACATACGGAGTAGGTCGTACTCATTTCACAGGGCATCGTCAAAATGGCGCCCTGACGATCCGCAAAACGTGCCTGAGGATCAACAGGTCCCCGCCCAATCGGGGGGGCGTAATTTATGCTGGCCCCGTCCCCACAGGGACCTTTGGGAGACAGCAAGATACTCTGGCGGTCGAGTGCGACACTACGAGCACGCGTACCCGTCATGTATCTTCTTTTTTTTCCTCTCCTCTCGACTCGCTTTCACGCCATGATCTGGCAAGGTTGGCCGGATTAAAGCTTGCACGGGGGGAGGGGGTGGAGGCTGGCCGGGCCAGATGTTTTTTTTTTTTGCATGGGGTGGGCTTCAAGCATGACAAGCATCTGCAAGTGGCAGGCCCGCGAGCAGTAGCGGCTGAAACGAGAATGGGGGCTATTATTTATAATAGCAGCATTTGGGACATTTGGGATACGAGGGGTGGGATCTGGTCGTACTCGTATCGTACAAAGTAAGTACGAGTGCTCGTTCTGGTGGGACAGCGGCCGAGCAGCAAAGGACCGGGATGGGATGTGGGAGCCGCCGTGCGATCCGGATGCGGTAATACATACGACGTGCCTCTTCGTTCACGGACGGAACTCCACACTGCCGCTCACAGAGATCAGGTCCCTTGGCAATGGTGCCACCCGCCTGGAATTGGCGAGACAGGGGAGTAAAGGCCCAGAGCCCACTCGCTGTGGGAAGCGAGATAGGGGGCGAGAGAGGGAGGGGAGGCGCTCCATCCAGCCTCGCGTTTGGGCGAGTCGCGGGGGAGCCTCTTCCCGCAGCTACGAGCAGGCGCCCTGGCAGGCGGCGATGTACAGGGGCCCAATGCAGGGCCAATGCAGGGGACAAGCACCGACGCGCTACGATGCAGCGCGAAAAGACAAAGAGGAAAGCCGCCCGCCAGCCGGTTGTTGGGAGTTTTAAAAAAAGAACAGGACGAACCCGCTAAGCCCGCTAAGCCCGCTAAGCCCGCCAAACCCACAGCGCTGTTTGGGGCGCAAGCAGGGGACAGAGCGCCCCCACCATAGCGCACGATACGGGACATTTTCTGCTCGCTCGCTCCTCGTATCGACGATGCATCCCTGGCAAGTCCCTGGCAGCACAAGGCCCAGTTCTGTCCGTGAGCAGCAATCTGAAACAGTCACGCGTGTGCCTCGGCCAGCCGCCGATTCGTTGGAGTCATGGCCATTGTGTCTCTTCCGATCTGTCTAAGAATACCGACCTCTTCTCCCCCCCAGGGCAGCCACGGCCGTGAGCCGCGATTGCGGTCTTTTTTGGCGTCCTTTCCGTCCTTGTCTGCCCGCCCAAGACCCTCCCTCTCCGTCCTTTTTTTTCCCGCTTACGGCTTCGCCCGGCCCATGAACCGAGGATACAGACAGCAGGTGCGCACGGTGTGCTGGTTGGCGATCCAGGCGAGGAACCGCTCGAGACCAAGGCCGTATCCGCCATGCGGCGACGAGCCGTACCTGGGGGGGGGAGGTTAGTGAGATGCAGACGTGGGATCACGAAAAAAAGGGGATACGCACTTTCGCTGGTCCAGGTACCAGTAGTAGGGCTCCGGGTCGAGGCCCTTGCTCTTAAAGGCAGCCAGCAGCTCGTCGTAGCCGTCCATGCGGATGGAGCCGCCGACGATCTCGCCGACGGTCGGCATGAGCACGTCGACGCTCTCGGTGACGCGCAGGTCGGCCGGGTCCTTTTTCATGTAAAAGGCCTTGACCTCGACGGGGAAGTGGGTCAGCAGCACGGGCACGTTGAGCGTGTCGACCATCTTGCGCTCGGCGGCCTCGGCAATGTCGTCGCCAAAGACGTGCGGCTGGCCAAACTCGTTGGGCACGGGCGGGTCCTGGGCGTTGAGCCAGTCGATGGCGTCAGAGTACCGCATGCGCTTGAACGGACGCGCCGGCTTGACGAAGCCCGGGTTGAGCAGCTGCACGAGCGCGCGGCCGGCCGGGTCGGCCAGCACGGCGTCGACGACGCCGCAGATCATGTTCTCGACGTGGGTCAGCAGGTCCTCGAACTCGATGCCGTCCAGCTCGGCCTCGATGTGCGTGTACTCGGCCAGGTGGCGGCGCGTCAGGCTCTTCTCGGCGCGGAACGACTTCTCGATGCAGTAGACGTCGCCCATGCTCGGCAGACACGTCTCGAGGTACAGCTGCGACGACTGCGTCAGGTAGGCGTCCTCGTTGTAGTACGGCACGCGGAACAGCGTCGAGCCGCCCTCGACCTGCGTCTGCACAAACGCCGGCGGCGACACCGCCGCGATGCGCCGCTCGCGGTAGCCCAGCACAAAGGCCTCGTACAGGATCGACCGCAGCTTCATCACCGCCGACGCCTTGTCGCCGCGCAGCACCAGGTGCCGCTTGTCCAGCATGTCCGCCTCCCACGGGTCCTGCTGGCCCGACGCCACAATGTTGGTAATGGCCTCGGCGTCGCCCGGCGCCCGTCCGTACACGGAAAAGTAGTCCACGTGCAGCTCCCGCCCGTCCGGCGCCGTCGCCCCCGTCGGCACCGTCCGCAGCTCGCCGTACAGCCACAGCGCCGTCTCCTGCGCAAACAGCAGCGCCTCGTAGTTCTGCGTCAGCGGACCCGCCGCCAGCACGCACTGCAGGTACCCGTACCCGTCCTTGAGCGTCAGGAACGTCGCCTGCTTCTGCACCCGCAGCCGGTGGATCCGTCCAAACACCCGCACCCGCGTGCCCGTCACCCCCGCCGCCGCGTTCCCCAGCGGCACGTCCTTTTGCCACAGCTTGATCGTGCGCGCCGCCGGCAGCGACGCGTCCTCGGTCAGCGTCACCAGCTTCGCCGCCTCCAGGTTCTTGGCCCGCTGCTGCCGCTGCTCCTCCTCCTTGGCCTGCGTCTGCTGCAGCTTCGCCAGCTTCTTCTTGTGCCCCTCCAGCAGCGTCTGCGCCTTTTTCGCCGCGCTCTTCGCCGGCGCCTTCCACTGCAGCCGCGCCGCCTCGTCCGCCGCGTCGCCACCCGCCGCTGTCGTGGTCGACGCCCGCGTCAGGTACTCCGTGGCCGGCTTGTCAAGCTGCTGGATGTAGCCGTACGCCAGCGACTTGTACGGCTTGGCCTCGCTGCCGTCTGCCGTCTCGTCGTCCTTTCCGACGTCCGTGTCAATGAACACCTTGTCCGCCGTGACTGCCTCCATCTTGGCCACGCGCACGGCTGGTTCTTGGGCCGATGCCATTGTGGTTTGGCGGGGAAACGCGTGAGCTCTTTTCACAGTTCAATCACAGCTGCTCGGCAAACGTGTATTCGGTGGAAAATGGCGCTTTTCGCGGATCGGCGCACTTCTGGCAACAGAGACGCTGGAAATTGACTTTCCCCGAGTATTGTCTGAATCCTTACAAGAGAAGAGAGGTGCAAAAGAACGGCTGGTAGTAGGGTTGCCCAAAATCAAAAGTAGGGCCACAATTTTGGCGGGGCAGATCGTTGAGTCACCGATTTCAGGAGCCAGCGTGAAACCTCTGATTCATCCCACCTGGGCCAAATCCAAGCTCGGCACACCACCACGGAGCTGGCCGTGGTACGCCCACAGTCGGTCCAGTTCCAAAACCCACCATCTTTTTGTATAATCTTACGGAGTGCGTCACACGCTTTTCTCGGGCTTGGCTCGAAAAAAGTACAGTACTCGTACAGCTCTTGTCTATGCTCGCGTGCCCTGGGCCACAAGGGCCAGATCTTCTGCAAGCGCCTCCTTGCCCATGTCCGCCATGCCGCGCTTCACCATGGACGTGATGAACTCGTACACCACCTGGGCGGCCGCCAGGGCCGTCTCTTCGCCGGGTCCCTGATAGGCCGGCGCCACCTCCACAATGTCGGCGCCGACAATGTTGAGGCCCTCGAGGCCGCGTAGGATGCGGATCAGCTCGCGCGACGTCCAGCCGCCGGGCTCGGGCGTGCCCGTGCCGGGCGCAAAGGCCGGATCCAGAACGTCAATGTCGACCGACAGGTACACGGGGTCATCGTCGTTGCCAATGTGCTTGAGGATCGACTCGAGCACACCCTTGACGCCAATGTCGTCCAGGTCGTCGGCAATCAGCCGCACCCAGTTCTGGTCGTCGTCCTCGGCGTAGTCGGCGTAGTCGTCGCCCGTCAGCCGCGTGCGCAGGCCCGCGTGCACCGACGGCGCGCCGCTCGCATTGCTCAGCAGCCCCTCTTGGCCGGCCAGCCAGAACATGGACCCGTGGTTGAACTGCGCCTGTTCCGACGGCCAGGCCGACGGGTACTTGGACGGGTGCCAGGTGTCGAGGTGGGCTGTGCAGAGGTGTCAGGAACACACCAACGAAACAAGATGCCAGGAAACCGGATGCCTACCGTCAAAGTGAATCACCCGCAGCGGCTTGCCGTAGATCGTGTGCAGCGCGCGCAGCGCCGGCAGCGCCAGACTATGGTCGCCGCCGAGCGTGATCAGCCGCGGCCGTGAAAGGACAGACGGCGAGGCCGGCAAGCGGCTGCCCAGTTCGATAAAGGCCGCGGTCATCTGGGCCAGGGCGACGGCGTTGTCCATCGGCGTGACGGGAATGTCGCCGCAGTCCAGGATGCGCGCCCAGCTGCGGTACGGGTTGATTCCGGCACGGTGGTTGAAGCCGCGCATGGCCGACTGCCGGCTGGACGCTTGTCGGATCGCCCGCGGCCCAAAACGGGCACCAGGCCGGTAGGACACGGCCGTGTCAAAGGGCGCCCCGATAATGGCAATGTCAAAGAGCTCTGACGGCGTCGTCAGGCACTTGACGTAGTCTGTGTGCGCAAACGAGCCAATGCCGGTAAAGGTCCACTAGACAGAGGGCTGTGGTCAGCCACAGACGCCCACTCCTGGACTTGGTTTCGCCCGACGGTTGCACACGTACATCCTGTCCCCATTTCCTCTCTAGCTCGGCCAACTCCTCTTTGCTAAAGGCCGGCGCGTCGGCGTGATGGTGGTGATGGCTACAGGAGTCGACGCCGGCCAGGAACAGCCCGGCCAGCAGCCACGAGCCGATGCCGGTGGTTTTCATGATTGCACGTGCCGGTGGCGACTGAAGCTGAAGGAGAATGGAAAGCAACGACAACTACGAACAGAGAAAGAAAAGTAAAGAAAAAGAAGAGATGATTTATAGATGCGGATAAGAGGCGGGCGGAAACAGAACCAGCATAGCGGGCCGACCAAAAGCGTTACGTTTTGTTTCCACCGATTCCGGATCAATTGAGACTTCATCAGCCGTTTTATGCTTCGCTTGCGGACTACCGTCCCCAGAGCCCGGGCAGATAGCCGCAGAGCACACGGCTAGGGAAAGTTCATCGGAAACACTTTCCAAAAGAAGGAAAACTCGTGCCAACAGTCAGCGTGGCAGCACAATCCCCCGATATTTAGTGGGGTTTCTTGGCTGAGCAAAAGCAAGGCACAGTAATACGGTGTAAAGAGTCACAGAAAGGCGAGCATAACCCAAAAGTCTTGTTCGCACTCCAGAGCGCCAAATTCTGTCCTATAACGAAGAAACGATGACAAAAAACCGAAAGTGCTCATTTCCGCTCCAAAATAGCAAGGCGAAGCGTTCAACTGCAATATATGAAACATGTAAAAGGCGGTGGGATACGACAGGCTGAAAGGAGAGTCATGGGAACTACCACGGCTACCGCCGCCGTCCACCGGCCCGGCGACCATCGCGCAGACCGGCCTGGAATCCGCCCAGGCTCTATTCGCAGACTGGCATTTCCTGTCTTCTCACGCTTGCCGATCCCCAGGAACAGAGTGAACAGAGGCCAGGACAGACAAATGCCATCATGAATGCCCCTTCATAAATCTGTAGAGATATCGCTAGCAGCCATATCATCACCACCCCCCATCAGCAGCAAGAAAACCGAAGCCTCTGCTTCCACACAATATACCCGGGTGCCAGTCTGAAACTATACGTCACGACTGACAAGCAAATCGAATAAATGCTCTCTTCCCACTTCGATGCTTGTCTGGTAGGTGCTCTCAGCCGACGGAACGCCCCACGAGTAGCGGTAGGTCACAGCCATGAGCAAGAGGGGGGTAGCGAGATGTGTGCGGCCCAAAAGAAGGAAAGAGGACGAATGGGGGAAGGATCATGGGAAGGATCATGGGAAGGGGGAGGGGGAGGGGGGGGTACGCGGGCACGGGACGAAGAGCAGCCGGACGCGGAGCATTAGAGCACGAGGCACTTGTGGGACTTCTTCTTTGGTGCAGGGGGCTCCAATGCCGCGACGATTGCCTGGGACACATGTTAGCACGTACCGAAAAAGACAGGCTCGCATCGCCCGGCGCGTGGGGGCCATACCTCGTCAAAAACGTCCTTGAGCTTGTATTGCGTCAGGGCGCTGCACTCGACGTATTTCACGGCGCCGAGGTCCTTTGCCATCCGCTCGCCGTCCTCCTTCCGTACTGGGGCCATCTTCTGCTTGGCCAGCTTTTCCCGGACGCTCGGATCGTCCCGCAGGTCGACCTGGGTGCCAACGATGAGGCAGGGCACGCCGGGGCAGTGGTGGTGCACCTCGGGGAACCACTTCTCGCGGACGTTTTCAAACGAGGCGGGTGACGTGACGCTGAAGCATACGAGGAAGACGTCGGTTTGTGGGTACGAGAGCGGCCGCAGGCGGTCGTAATCTTCTTGTCCGGCGGTATCAAACAGGCCAAGCGTGTATGGCTCATCGCCGATCCTGCACCGGGCCGGCAGCATGTCAGCACGCTGGCGCCGCGAGCACCGGACAGAGATGGGGGGGGGGTTCTTACATAACGGTGACAGCATAGTTGTCAAAGACGGTGGGAACATATTCGGAGGGGAACTTGTTCGTTGTGTAACTGATGAGCAGGCAGGTCTTTCCGACCGCACCGTCGCCGACGACCACACACCTGAACAGGGCACGGTCAGCAAAAGCGGTCCTTTCTTCGGTATGGCGGTGCAAGTGTGTCCGGCCGCTGCCACGGGGACTTGTCCGGCGCGCAGGCCCCGTCGTTGGGCAGTTTTCGCCCCTTTATCTCCTAATCGCATCTCGCGTGCAGGAAGCGCCAAAGGGCTCGTGGAAGCGCACTGCGGCCTGGAGTGGGAAATCGACGCGTAACGGCACGGATATGCAAGCAGAGAGGAGTAAGACGAGTGGCGGAGAATAGACGTACTTGATTGTTGCCACAACCATAGCTAGAATCGAGAAATGCCTCTCTGGAAGGATGCAATGGAGGAGGCCGACACGGGGGTGAGCTGATGGCGGTTTTCGGGCGGTGGAGTGAGCAAAGGGGCTGGGCAAAAGAGCAGGCGCGGGCGCAAGACGTGGACGTATCACGTCTGATCGATCGGCGACGTCGGGCGGTCGTTGTTTTTCGTCGGATGGGCAGCAGGCGGCAAACGGGTCGAAGCACGATGGAATAGGTAGGCGGCGGAACAGATTTGTTGGATAAGGCAGCAGGTAGGGTAGGATGGGGGACTGGGCAGGGCGGAGGGCAGAGAATGGGGTGGATAGCAATCAGGCCGCAGGTTTGGCGTGGGCGTTAGTCTTTTTGGCGGTCACTATCAATGCCTGCAGGCAAAAATGGCCGGTCAAAGTGGGGAAAGCGAAAAAGGAGGGGTTTGCCGGTTTTACAGAGCAAAGAGACGGAAATCGAAAGACGGGCGCAATGTGACCAACGCACTCCAATGGACGTGTCGGCAAGGAATCGGGGTGAGAGGATGGTGGAAGGGACGCGGGATGGACGAAAAGGGGGTTGGAGGAAATGGGAAGGAGGGCCGAGGCGGGCTAGGGGGCGTACGAGGTACTGGCTGGGCTCGCGCGTCGCCAGGGTTCTCTGAGAGGGCAAAGAGCACCAAAGACAGAATAGGGAAGAGCGCGCCGGGGAGGCAAGTGGTTGGTGGTTGGGCGGGCTGGCGACATCAGCCTCATAACTCTCACAATTACGGAGGCCGCCGCGGTGGAATCAGGCAGGCACACTAAACAGACGGGGGACAGGGGCAAGCTGTGCCTGCTGCTGGGCTAGCTGACCGCAGGTTCGCATCAGCGGCGCGCTTGTGGCATGAGCGCGAGATTTCGCGAGGGGATAGCTGTGATTAGGTTTTCATTTCCCAGAGGCAAGCCGTTCGCAGAGGCGGCTCTAAGCACACGAGGTACATGTTATGCGCGTTAGTGATGCAGCTTGTGACAGGCGACAATCGCGGCCCCTTTTGGAGGTGAACGATCTCCTGGCCGCGACTGCTTTGGTCAGGCCCAATCTCCTTTGGTGAAACGCAGTATTCGCTCCGGGGGCGGTGGAGCAACAGATTAGGGGAGGGGGGGACCGAGAAATTTAGGCTGGCAGTGGCTAGGAGCATTTGTGCAGATGCTACGAGTATTATGTAGGATACAGGGTGAGATAGTCCGGACGAGAGCCACCTGCGAATAGAACACGTCGTATTATGGTGCGAGCACACACGCGGCAGCTGTGCACGAGACCTTGTGTGTGGCAGAAAGAATGTGTGGCCCTCCCGGATAAGGAGCTAATAAGCAGATCGGCACCGTTTCATGTCGACCTGCAGCAGGCTGCATGCGTCTCTGTCTGGGGCTGACGCCGGCAGCTGGTCAACGCAGTCGGCTCCGCATGCCAAGGAACGACAAAGGGGGTTTTATCCAGTAAGCACGGCGTAATCGTCGCGGTCGTTTATACCCGTGCACAAGCTCTGGGGGGGGAAGCATGGTGGTGGTTGAATCGTATCTGCATCCGTATCTACGAGCAAATACAAGTACGGAGTATGTGTGACACTGTGGCGAAAACTCCAGGGGGTTCAGACACTGACTGGCATGACTGGCAAGGGCGCCGGTACGTACAGTAGCTTGCACAGAGTAGAAAATCGACTTTTTGCGGTACGCACCTGCCCTGGGTGGAATCAGCCAGCCGTTGCAAGTGCCATCTTGACTAAAACAAAAAAATAGCACGTTTTGGGGCATCAAACTGCTGGCGGCATGCTGGCGGCGTGATGGAAAGCGTGCTGTAAGTTGGAAACGCCACGTGGTGCTGAGTAATCATGCAAGATCGTCACATGACCGATGCCGGCGTAGGCAAGGAGCTCAATCCAATCCAAACAAGCTTGGAAACCAAACACGCAACACCATGGCGTCCGAAACAATAGACGACCTGCTCGTACGCTATCTCGAGCTCCTGGACGAGTACACGCGGCTTCGTACGTCGCTGTCGACGCACCAGGTGGCCATGTACGGGCAGCTTAGCCGGGCGAACTTTTCGGCGGAACGTGGCTTTCGCTATGGGCCTGACCATTTTGATGGGCGCATGCAAGCGACGGCGCGGGTGGAGATAAAGGGAGGAGAAGAGGAAACGGCGCCCTGTTTTACAATGTCCCGAAGCAGCAAGGTGGTGGAGCGCCAAAAGGACGGGGGGGAGACGGCAGGGGAAACAGACGAGAAGACGAGCAAGGACACATTGAAACAGGACGGGAACACAGCGAAAGAGGCGCCGCGGCGGGATCCGCTGCAGTGGTTCGGGCTGCTGACGCCGATGGCGCTGCGGCTGGCGCAGAAGGAGGCGATCGAGGCGGTGGACACCATCGTGCCGCGGCTGGCGACGGTGAGCGGCGCGATGGCGACGCTCGAAATTCAAGTACGGAGGGCGCGCAAGAAGCGGGCACGGGCGGCAGCGCGGGGGGAGCAGCAAGAAGCACAGACGCCGGTGGCCAGACGAGAGGAGGCTGGCGTGGCATAGCGTTGGCCGGGAGGAGGAATAGAGTGTATTGAAGCGGCGGACTAAAGCCTGAAGCCTGAAGCTGCCTGAAGCCGAAGCCTGCATGGAGACGCTCACTGCAGGTAGTCCCATAAATCGTTGACGCTCTCGGACATGCTGGGATGCGCCCAGACGGCCGAGCATGGCGGCCTGGACCACGGCCATGAGCTCGCCGGCGTCGGGGCCGAGACAGGAGAAGCCGAGGAGGAGCTGGCTGGCCCGACCAGGACGGCCGGAGTGGGCGCTCGCCGACGTTGATAAAGACGAGGTCGACCGTGCGGAGGCTGGGACTGTCAGAGCTGTCAGGGCAGTCAGACCGGATGGCCAGCGTCTTGTGTCCCGCAAGAGGACGGCCCCGGCCGGCGGTGGCTAGGGCCTCGGCCAGTGGACAGCCAGCTTGGCCGGCGCCAAGGATGACGGCATCGTAGTGGACCGGGAGGCCACGGCCGGGGCAGGTGACGATGCACAAGGTTGAATTATGCTTCTAAGCTATTATATTTATGCATCTTACAAGTGGTGTCACCATGTCATGATGTCCGATGAGTCAGCATATGCTGTCGACCGCGGCCGGCGTCGGCCTCAGTATCCCGAGGGCTCTGACTTTTCCGGCACGGCCTGTGCGTGCAGGTTGCTGCGACACTGCTGCTTCCAGTTTTGCGGGGTGAACTTGTCGACAATGGCCTTGAAGGCGGCCTACGGGGTGTTAGAAAGGGGAGAAAAATTGCAAAAAAAGTACAAGAGCAGAGCTCAAAACACATAACCTACCAGGGTGCAAAAGGACGCGTCACCGGCGAGGTGGTTTCCCGGCTTGCCGCAGCCCGGGATGGTCACAGGCTCGTCGTTGTAGCGGAGACGCACGTAGTAGCCGTCCATGCGGGCCTTTTCGGTGTGGGTCAGCAGGGGCGTGGGTGTGCGGCCGATGGGGGCGGCGTCGGCGGGAACGGGCGGCACGGTGGCGGACGGGTGGCGGAACATTTCGAGGGCCAGGTGGCTGGTAAAGGGGGGCCAGCTTTCGAGCTTGGTGCCGAGGCTGGAGACGATGGCGGCCAGGGTGGTGTCGTGGCAGCCGGAGAGGGCGAAGCGGGGAGGCGTGTTTTTGGCAGGAGTGGCCGAGCCTGTGCTGGTCGGGCCGGTCTCGGCCTGCTGCACCAGCCGGGCCACCATGTCGCCCATGAGGCCGCCGATGCCGAGGGTGCGGTACTCGACGGACTCGCGGTAGCCGTCGAACCACTCCTCGAGCGCGACGGTGGTGATGTTGCGGACGGCGCGCTCGTCGTAAAAGGGCGGCGGCAGACGGGTGTCGGGTCCGTGGGCGAGCGTGGCGTTGATCGTGTCCATGATGCCCGAGAGGCGCGGCTTGCCGCCGACGGCGACACGGGGGCTGTCGGGCGGCAGCCAGGGGCCGATCTTGGAGGTGACGTGGGCCAGCTCGGGCGAGTCGTTCCAGCGCACGGCGGCACGCTCGGCAAAGGCCCGCGAGAGCTCGGCGAAGCGCCGGCAGTTTCCGTCGTTGGGGAAGAGCGTCTCGTCGTCGGCGCCGCGCGAGTAAATGGTCACGGGCATTTTCTGCGTCTGCACCTCGGGGTACAGCCCGCACAGCGCCTGCTGCAGCGACTCGAGGGCCCGCGGCACCGGCGTGGCCCGCAGATACAGCAGCCGGTCGGCGTCGCCCGGCCCCAGTGTCGTCGGCAAAAAGCCGAGCTGGTCGACGTAGAGGTGCCGCAGGCGGTGGCCCAGCCGCAGCGTGGTGGCCCGGCCGCCGTCGGTCAGCATGCCCAGATCGCACAGCGCGTCCAGCTCGCCGTGCGGCCCGCGGGCCGCCACGGCCGCGTCGCCGGCCCCAAACGTCTCGAGTCGTCGTCGCCAGGTCATCGCCCCCAGCGGCCCGCGTGCGGCCTCGCCGCCGCCCCGGCCCACGTCCACCACGCCGGCATCGCCGTCGTCCGTCAGCACGGCCGAGCGGAATTGGCGCAGCGCCGAGCAGTACGGCCAGAACACGGGCAGACCGGCGTTTTGAAAGCGTGCCGACACCGGCGTCCGCTCGCCGTGCCGCATCAGCACCTGCACCTGCTGCAGCTGCAGCCCGGCCGGGTACAGCCGCCGCAGCTCCTCGTCCGAGTAGGCCGGCCGTGGAACGAGAGACGTCATTGTGTGGAGGGCGTGCCGTCGGCGGGTGATGTCATGTCGGTCCTGGAGGGCCAGCAACGACGCCAGGACGTGTCCTTTCCGTCCGCCTCCTGGAAAACTGCTTAGTCAGCACCTGCCCTGGTCCGCGGTCCGGCCATGATTTTTCCCGACCGCCCCACAACTACGCGGCAGAAATGGCAGGCGCGGGCTGTCGGCAGAAAACCAAGTACGGCAAATTCCACCCGGAAAGCCGCCAACTCGCACGAGTCTACACCACTCGACCACTTGATGAGGGAATCCCGCGTCTGTGTAGCCTGCCGCACGCGGCTGTCTGTGCGGGCGGCGGTGCGCGGCGGCGGGAGCTTGCGAGGGCCGTGGCACGCGGCAGCGGCTGCGCAGACCAGGCCGGCCTCGACGGCGACCAATTTGGCGACACCGCCGCCGACGCGGAGACGACGGCCCCGAAAGACGGAAGAGGGGGTCCTGGCGCTATTTCGAGATGTGGTGGAGCAGCAGCAGCAGCAGCAGCAGCAGCAGCAGCAGCAGCAGCAGCAACAGCAGCAGCAGCAGCCGCAGCCGCACCAGCACCAGCACCAGCACCAGCCGCACCAGTCCAAGGAGGCGGCCAAGGCAGCCAAGGCGGCCGAGGTGGCCGAGCCGGCGGGCCGTGATCTACCGGCGGGCCCGGAACTCTACCAGCAGCTGATCCGGCTGACGCAGCTGCGGTCGCAGCCCGAGGTCACCGTGGCCGAGCTGTACGCCTTCTTCGACCAGCACATGTACCCGCACATGGCCGAGGCGCCGCGCGACCTGCCCAACGTCTTCAAGCAGGCGGCACGGCAGCTGGTGCGCGACGTGCAGGCGGCGCGGCAAAAGGACTACCACGACGCGGCGCTGCCGTCGGTGGCGCGCATCACCGAGGTGCGTCGCCAGCTGGACCTGCTGACCAAGCCCGAGCGGTGGGCACCGCTCCTGTTGGGGCTGGTCGAGGCGACCCTGGCCGAGTCGGACGCGACGCGGAGGGCCGCACAGCTCGACGACCTGGTGGCCGCCTGGCGGCTCTTTAGCCTGCCGGACATGGTCGTGACCGACGAGGCGGCCCGGGCGGCGGCGGCGGCGGCCAACGAGTTCCGGCTGCGGCCGCCCGATGCGGCGACGCTGGCACGATACGCACGGCAGTCCAAGCAGACGCTGGCGCTGGCGGGGCTGTTTCCGCGCTATGCGCCGCGGCAGCTAGCGCCGGTGACGGCGGCGGTGCTGGCCACGTACGCGCTGTTGCACGACAGAACACGGACCACGGCGGCCGCGACGACGGCCGCCCAGCCGCTTCTCGACGCCGTCAGCGGCATCCTGGAGGCGGTGTCGACGGACCGGGCGGCCGTGGCCCAGCTGTTTCGCGCGTGGCCCGTCTTGGGCTCGTACGTGCTGGAGCGGTGGCCGCTCGTGGCGCGAGTCGCCGGTGCCGCCGGTCATGCTGCCGGCGGTCCTTCTAGTGTCAGTGTGACGCCCCGGGACCGCGCGGCGACGCAGGCGCAGATCCACTGGCAGGTCGGCGTGGCGCTGCGGGCCCGCAACGTGGCGGGCTGCGAGGCCGCGTGGACGGCGTTCTGGTCGGCGGCGACGGTGCCGGACGCGGACGGGGCGGCGTGGCTGCGGGCGGGCGGCGAAATGTTTGACTACTTTATCATGGCCTTTGCGGCGCTGCGCCAGCCGGACCGGGCCATGGCGGTGTGGAACATGATGGCGCTGGCGGGCGTGGCGCCGACGCTGCGCACGTGGACCTCCTTTATGGAGGGCTGCAAGCGGGCCGGCAACCTGACGGGCATCCGCAACATCTGGGACAAGCTGGTGGCGTCGGGGCTGCCCATGGACACGGCCGTGTGGACGGCGCGCATCTCGGGGCTCATCCAGGCGGGCGAGGCGGAGGCCGGCGTGGCCGCGCTGGAGGAGATGCAGCAGACGTGGGAGGCGGGGGAGGCGCGGGCCACGGTGACCACGCCAAACACGGCCGTCCGGCCGACGATTGAGCCCGTCAACGCGGCCATTG
Source organism: Leptographium galeiforme (assembly GCA_004028395.1). Taxonomy (NCBI): domain Eukaryota; kingdom Fungi; phylum Ascomycota; class Sordariomycetes; order Ophiostomatales; family Ophiostomataceae; genus Leptographium; species Leptographium galeiforme. The sequence continues at coordinate 21,252 of RQWE01000169.1, forward strand.
CAGGCCTGCTGCGCTTTGGCGACATGGCGGCGGCGCGACCGATCCTGGCGTGGGCCGGCCGCCACGGCATCGCGCCCGACCGCATCACCTTTAACACGATCCTGCGGCCGCTGGTGCGCGACGGCCGCGGCGACGAGGTGGCCGGGCTGCTGGAGATGATGGCCCAGCGCGACATCCAGCCGGACGAGGCGACGGTGACGGTGCTGCTGGAGGGCGCGTTTGGGGCCGGGACGGGGGCCGGGACGGGGGCCGGGACGGGGGCCAGGACGGGGACCAGGACGACGGCCCCTGTCGCAACCGACAGCCGCGGCCCCGACGAGCTGGCCGAGGCCGTGCGCTGGGTGCTGGCGGCCGTCGAGGCGGCCGGGCTCGTGGCCAACTACCAAATGTACGCCAAGATGGTGCACCTGCTCGTGCAGGAGGGCAAGGGCGGCGCCAGCGGCGCGGCCGACGCGGCCATTGACGTGGTGCTGGCGCGCATGGCTGCCCGCGGCATGCCGCTGTCGGCCCACCTGTGCACGATCCTGGTGGACCACTACTTTGCCCACGCGCCGCCCGACGTGGCCGCGGTGCAGATGCTGATTGAGCGGGGGTGGCCGCGGCGGCGAGAAGGCGGCCGGGATGCCCCCCGAGACGACCACCCCGACACCCAGCTCCTCCGACACCCCCCGCCGTTTGACCGCGTCTTCTGGGAGCGCGTCGTCAGCGGCTTCGCCCAGGCCGACGACGCCGCCAGCGCCCAGCGCTACTTTGCCCACATTGCCGACTCGCCGTCCGTCACCACGGCCACGCTGCTCGACCTGCTGCACGCCCTCATCCGCGCCGACGAGTGGGACGCTGCCGCCCGCCTCGTCGCCCGCGTCCTCGCCCAGCGCCGCCTGCTCGTCCAGGGCGGCGAGACCGTGCCGGCCTACGAGGCGCGCCTGTTCCGCCACCGCTTCTGGCACCTGGCCGCCGAGCACGGGCTCTTGGAGGAGTGACCGTGGTGTATTACGAATGAAACGCATTCCAGCCCCATAAAATGCAAACACTAAAATACTAAAATACAACCAATGTATGCATCCGACGCCGTGTCACCTAGACCTAGTCAAACCGTAGACCTAAACAACCTCTTCCCTCACGACTCGTCCATGGGCTCGCCGTCGGCCGCCGCCGTCGCGTCCGGCCGCTGCTCCCGCAGGATGCTGAGAATGTTGGTGAGCGCCTCTGGCTCGACAGCCAGGCCGCCCGTCGCTGTGCCCGTGCCGTCCACCGCGCCGTCTTCGCCGCGCACCACGTCGCCGTCGGGCCCCAGCCCGAGGCCGCGCCGTCGCTCCAGGTGCTTGCGCGCCGCGCCCTCCACGTACTCGAGCCGCTCGCGGCGCCACGACCGGTCGTCGGCGGCAGCGGCGGTCCCGGAGGACGGCCCGGGCCCGACGGCCGCCAGCCCTGGCGCCATGGTCCGCAGCTGGCCGGACAGCTGCTGCAGCGCCGGCAGCTGCGACAGCGCAAAGGCCGTCGTCGTCGTCAGGGGCGTGGCCACGTCGCTCTCGGTGAGCGGGCCGCGGTCGAGGAGGAAGCCGAGCGAGAGCGACGAGGACGACGTGGGGGCCGGCCCCGACCCCGTCTCGCTCTCGCTCTTGGCCACGTCGCCCCCCGTCGCCACCGCCCGCAGCCGCGCCAGCATCACGTCGTTGCGCGCCGCCTCCGCCTCCAGCAGACCGCCCAGCCGCTGGCTGGCCTGCAGCCGCCGGTGCAGCCGCGCCAGCACCGCGTCCGACGGCGGCCGGCCCGTCGGGTCGGTCCAGTCTCTGTCTGTCTCGTCCTTTTCGTCCTTTTCCTTCTCGTCCTTGTTGTCTCTGTTCTCCTCGTCCGTCTCAACCCCTCCAAACTCGAGCCCCTCGTAATGCGCCAGCCGGATCCAGTCCCGGTCCTCGGCCGCCACGCACAAAATGTTGCGCATCACGTACAGCTCAAACTTGTCAAAGTTGCGGTCAATCGACGCGCACAGCAGCGTCTCCAGCTGGTGCGTCCCATTTTCCACCTCGAGTCGGTGCGCCTCCGCCGCCGCCGCCTCGGCTGCCGCCCGCGCTTCCGGCGTCGTCGCCGTCTTGGCCGCCACAAACCCCAGGCTGGCCGGCGGCTGCTGCAGCAGCGCCTGCTCCACGCTGTTCAAGGCCCGCTCCGCCAAGATGTTCACGCTGTTGATGATGTCGTCCAGCAGACTCTGTCCTTGTGTCAATGCACTGTCGCTCCGGTCGCTCCATGCTACGTACCACCGGCGGATAGCCAAAATGCTCCGTGAGCAGCTCCGTGTCCGAGGAGGACATGTCGGCACGTTCGACACGTTGGCTCTTTTTTTTTTGTCGGCTGAAATTCAAGGCCCAAAGGGCTTTACAGCATGGCGACAATGGCGACTAATACGGTAGGTGCGACAAGTGCAACGAGGTCGGACGTCTAAACGCGACGCGTCGTCCGGCGGGGTCCCACGTGCCTAAATCGCAAGGCACAAATTTTAGTGGGCACTGGCTAACAGGCTAATACGTCGTAACTGTTGGTCGAGGCGTGGGCCAAATGTCTCCTTGCTGCCATACCGCTCTACCACAGCCTTGGTCTCTCCACCCCACCCCCGACCCTCACCATGTCTGGCATCGCCAGCAGTCTGAAGAGCAGCTGGAACTCGGAGCGGAGTGCATCCCTGAAAAACAAGGTGGTGAGTCGACAGCCCCGTGTCGTGTCCCCTGACAAAAAGCCCCCCAGACTCATCCATGCAGACCAGCCGCTTCAAACACGATGAAGGCAGCTCCGGCGGCTCCATCGACCACTACCAGCCCAGCCACTCCTCCCGCCCGCTGTCTTCCCTGAGGGACCCCAACTCCTTTGGCCCTCCACCGCGTCACGTCGCCCTCGGCTCGGGCTCCGGCGGCGCCCCTCAAGACCCCCCCGGCAGCCACGGCAGCTACAGCAACCACAGCGCCGCCTCGCGTCCACCCCTGCCCGCCCGCGCCGGCAGCCACGCCAGCAGCGCCCACAGCAGCACCCATCGTCCTGAAGAAGAGTCCAACGAGCCCCCGCCCCCCCCTCGCCCTTATCGTGTCGACACCACCGGCCTCTCGACCTCACATTTGCCCCCTCCTCCGGTCCGCAGAGACCTCGCGAGTCGCAGCCCCTCCCCGGCCAGACGCACAACTCCCGAGGCGAGGCCGGCTACCGCACGCGCCCATACTGCCATTGCCGCCAAACCACCCGGCCTTCCGCCTCGCCTCCCCACCCGCTCCTCGACCGCCTCCTCCATCGCCCCGTCACCGACCACCGCCGCAAGGACCCCTCCGCCCCAACCGCCTCGCCCCGTCGACGACGGCTACCTCAACCAGGCCGCTATCGGCAGGCTTTCCAAGGCCGGTCTTTCCGTGCCCGGCCTCGGAATCGGCGCCGCCTCGTCCGCTGCCTCGGCCACCACCCGCCCAGCTGCCATTGCTACCATCACATCTGCCGCCGCTGGCAAGGCTCCCCCGCCAGCCTACGCCGTTCAGGCCGCTGCCCACCATGCCAGTCCGGCTGCACACGATGCCAATCCCCAGATGAGCGAGCTCCAGGCTCGCTTCGCTCGCATGGGGTCGGCCGCCAAAGCCTCTCCGTCGCCGCCACCCTCCCACGCTGCGGCTGCTCCACCACATCCACCACCCACCATGGCCGCCAGCGTAGCCGCAAAGAAGAAGCCCCCGCCGCCCCCGCCGGGAAAGAAAAAGCCGGGCCTGACCAGCAGCCGCCCGCCGCCCCCTCCGCAGGACGACAACAGCGACGACGACGCGCCACCCCCTATTCCCATGGCGACGAGGCCGCAAAAGTGGTAAGGGTCCTGGGCAACGGAGAGGGTGTGGGTCACTTTCCCTTGTTTTGTTTTACTTTTTACGGTATCATATAGACAGCAGCATGAGCCTTGCAAGCTCTCTTTCTATCCTCGGTCGTCGACATGTACATGTTCACAGAGGCCACTTTACTCGATGCGGAAACGCCAGGGGGAGGGTACGCTCTTTTTGTATATTTGTGGCTAGAGCAACAGTACAAATAACCCAACTAGCGATTGACAGGTCATCGCCTGCAGCGCCTCGTGACATTGGCCACCTTACACCTTCATCTCGCTGACACCGTGCTTCCAGACAATGACGTACGGCGTAGTGCCGTCCTCGCGGTAGTTCAGCAGCACAACCCTGCACAGATTAGCATGGGGACAATCGCAAAGGATGAAACAAGGTCCACGTACATGGCATCAGGGTCCATCGACTCGCCCGAGAAGAACTCAAAGTCCTTGAAGTTGGGCAGAAGCTTCTCCTTGACAAACTTCTGGGCGCCCGACTCAAAGGCCTTGATCTCCTCCGCCGACTTGCCGGTCTCCTGCATCTTGGCCTTGACGGCCTTGAGGTAGCCCTTCAGGTACCCCAGGTACGACTTCTTGTCGAACGAGGTCGACTGCAGACGGAAAGAGTGCACAATGTTGTTGACCCGGATCGCCTCGTCCTCCATGCCCTCATCGGCCTCCTCGGCCGAAGCATTGGCACCAATGTCTGCAAGCACCCGCCATTAGCCTGAGGTCCAAGTCCAATACCCATCAGGGGACCAAGATCACCACATACCAATATCGACGGCACCCTCCGTGATCATGGCACAGTCGGCCTCGTAGACAATGTTGTCGACCTCCTTGAGGTCGTACGAGTCCGAGATGATCTCATCACCGCTGATAATGTCCTAGGAGCACATTTGTGTTAGTGACTTGTGGTTATGGCGTCGACAGCCCTTTGCCAGACAAGGCCGCAAAGTGAGGGGGGGAAGGTAGCACCGGCCAATGCCTAGTGGCCCCCTTCGTGACGTCTGTGTGTTCGTACCTTGAAGATAATCATTTTGGCGGTGGATTGGTGAGGACAGTGAAACTGATCTGGTTGTGGACTGGGGGGAATATTGCCAGGCAGATAGAAAGAGAAGTGGTGAGGAAAATCTTCTTATAACCAGCTAGCCCAAGCGCGGTACAAAAAACAAAAAACATAGGCCAACGAGGGGCAAAGGAAAAAAAAAATGACAAAAAAGTGGGAAGCATAGCGCCGTGTCTCATTACCACACTACTTTTTGGCGGGGTACCCTTGCACAGTCAGCAGAGCTAGTCCCGTAATGAGTGGTCGCGGGCACGGGCCTGTCCGAGTGTGTCTGCCTGAGGCATAAATGCCTGAGGCATGCACAAAGGCACAGCCACCACAGCCACATAACTCTCGCCACATAATTCTCGCCACAAAAATACTCGCCACGTAATCACGTGCTCTAATATCTCACCAGCCACCCGGCTCCGGCTCCACGCCACTTCACCGCCTGTGGGTCGTCGATCATTGCATGCACAAAGATCGGCTGACACGCGCTGCCGCTGTCGAGCCATACTGTCCTCAGGGCGCGTCTGGACGGACAAATCACCGGCCGGCCTGTCGTATCTTGTAATCTTCCCGAGTCTGGACCTGCCCGTCACCGACTTTTGCACCTGCACGAGCACAAATATCCCGCATCGGGGGCAGCGCCGTACCGTGGAATGGCCCTCCAGAGACCCTAGGCAATCGGTGGTTCGACGTGGCCGTGGCGACATCAAAAACAGGAGAGAATTCATTCCCGGATACGCGCTGGCCGAGGCTTCTAGCGAAATTGGCCTCCTAAAAGTGCCCTGCGGAGTCCCTGCACAGCAACGTGTCCGGCAGCTAACAGTACTAAAAGTAACTCCACTACCGGTTTTAATGGCTTTTTTTTTTTTCATTGGGGGCCTTGACGCCCTCTGCACTGATTACTCCTCACGTCATCTCTTTTTTTCCTGCACCATCACTTCTTTATCAGGCAATCATCCCTCCTTTTCCGTGCCGTGTCTGCTTGACAACACTTCTCACGAGTCGCACGACCGCGGCTCTGTAAACGACCGACCGCCATACGACCGACCTCAGCTACGTGCGGCCCACCGCCTGTCCAGCCGCACCGTCTTTTCCCCCCGTCTCGTCTCAATCGTGTCCCCGTCCGGACCTTCCGATCCTTCACTTTTCTTCTTTTTAAAACCCCATTGCCCCCCCCGTTCGAGTCTCAGAATCTCGGAATCTCGGAATCTCCATCTGTTCTGTGCTCCGCATCGACATTGCTCCATCGTCCACTCCCTCTGATCTCTCGATTCTTCACATTTGCCGCCAACCGGCCCGAGACGGCACCCCCTTTTTCCATCAACAGTGCTCGTCATGAGCAACATTACCTTTGACATGGCCAACGCCACGAGCATCGGCGACCTGCCGCCGCTGCCCGCCTTTACCGTGCAGCCCATCCCCGACTTGCTGCCCTTTATCTCCGACTTTTGGCTGTCAGCCGTCCTGCCGCACATTGCCTACTGGATCCTCTCGCTCATCTTCCACCTCATCGACATCTATGACGTCTTCCCGCAGTATCGCCTGCACACCCCTGAGGAGATCCGCACCCGCAACCACGCCACCCGCCTCGAGGTCGCCCGCGACGTCGTCGTCGAGCAGATCATCCAGATCGCCTCCACCATCTTCCTCTCCCTGACCGAGCCCAGCCAGATGACCGGCATGGAGGGCTACGATGTCGCCGTGTGGGCTCGGCGCATCCGCCTGGCCCAGCGCGCCTTCCCCACCGTGCTCGGCCTGGTCGGCCTCAATGCGACCGCGCTCGCCAAGAGCGTGGCGCCGTCCCACCCTCTGCTGGCCGGCGTCCTCTCCGGCGGCCACTACCCCTTCCTGACCCAATCCATCGGCGATGCTGCTGCCGTCGTCGCCAAGGTGCCTGCCTTCGCCTCGTGGGAGCTCTTCTTGGCCAAGGCCATCTACTGGGTCATCATCCCGACCATTCAGTTCTGGTTCGCCGTCTTCATCCTCGACGCGTGGCAGTACTTTTGGCACCGCCTGATGCACGTCAATAAGTGGATGTATGGTACGCAGTTTCTCTCCCCATCTCCCGTCTTGTTTTGTACGTTCTGACTCTTTTAGTGCAATGGCACTCGCGCCACCACCGTCTCTATGTGCCGTACGCATACGGCGCGCTGTACAACCACCCGATGGAGGGCTTCGTGCTGGACACGCTCGGCGCCGGTCTCGCGTACAAGGTGGCCTTTATGAGCCCGCGCCTGGGCATGCTCTTCTTTGTCTTCAGCACCATGAAGACGGTGGACGACCACTGCGGCTACGCCCTGCCGTGGGACCCCATGCAGAACATTACGAGCAACAATGCGGCCTACCACGACATTCACCACCAGAGTTGGGGCATCAAGACCAACTACTCGCAGCCGTTCTTCACCTTCTGGGACCGCATCCTGTGCACCATGTGGGAGGGCGACACCAAGCTCAAGTACGCGCGCGACCGGGAGAGCGCGGCAAAGAAGGCCAAGGAGGCGGATCTAGCGGCCGCCCAAGAAAAGGCAGCCGCCCAAGAAAAGGCCACAAAGGTTCAGTAGGGAAGAAGCGTCTACCTGACTGACTCTCTGCGACCCGGCCGCCTCGCCGCGACATTCGATTCGTATATTTTATTTCGCTTTCGGCTTCTCCATCTTACCCGTACTCGATTTAGTCGCTCGTTCACTTTCACTCTACGGTTATATTGTTGGGCCGCCTCCCCTGCCCGGTTTTCAGGAATAGTGCAGGCTATGATGGGAGGCAAGCCTTGGTTTTAGGCATTGAGCAGGCGTTTGTTGTTTCTTGTCATGTTGCGATTTCGCCTTTTTTTTTTTGCTTCCCTTGGACGGGCTGGCCGCTCCACCCATTTTACACGTCTTCGGCTTGCCTGACGCGACGTCTTGCCTATCCGAGTGCAAGCAAAAACACAACCAAAGATACATGGACACGGCGGTGTTCTCGAGAGGGCCCATTCGCGAAGGAAATGCACGCGTTTGAAAACGGCAATGAGAGCCGTCAAATGGGGCTGCAATCCAACCCGAGAGTGGGTATCACTCTCGCAGATATATAATGATAATATACAATTTCTACTTGTATGCAGGCGCCAGCGAATGCTCACTGCGGGGGCGGTCTGTACGAGTAAAAGCAGTAAAATGGTCAGACACTGGCAAGAGGTCGGTCTGGGCGATGTGGCATCATGGCACTGGCTGGGGCAACGACGATCAGGAGCAAGTGATACGTACGACATGAACGAGTATTACAGTTTTAGATTCGGTCAGCCTTACACGGGGCAAGCGGCCTCGTCGCCTTGCTTGTTAGCGAATCTTACGAGTACGAGGACTCCGTATTACGGGTACTCCGTACAGAGGTACGGAGTACAGCCATCAAAAAGCTATCAGCTCTTGTTCGAGCGAGACTTGACCCACTTACTCCCCTGGGTCGGTCGTGAGGATCCGAGAATTATTTAAAGCACTCGTTACTCCGTACTCCATACACGTGCAGCGTATTCCGTGCCCACAACGCGTATCTGTATTGCTACTCTGACGCGACTCAGAATAGCAAACGATGTTGCTTCGCCTGTCTCAGGGCTCTGATTGGACAAGGCGGATGTTTGAAAACGTAGTATTATGCGGGACTCGAAAAGGGGAGCTGTCGCAGCTTACCCCATGCAGTAATGCAACGACTCGTCATGATTCACCGCCCTTTGCGTCTTGTCTGGCTGCCGACTGGAATTCGTCTGCTGGAACTTCAATTCGCCGGCTGGGTCGATCACGTCGACGTCGCCACGTTTGAGTTCCAAAGGCGCCCGACTGATCTCGCCTGGTGACTGGTCAAAAACCCTAGAGCTTCGGAGCCCCATATTCGAAGGGCGACGCTATGGGAGATTGCTGCTGGTGCTGCATGCACACTAGGCTCTTTCGGGTGCTTCAGCTGGAGCCTGCCCTCGTAGGCCTCCCCGGGCGTGACTACTCCGTAAACACTAAGCATTCACGGAAAGGATAATGGGCGTGAATGCTTGCGCTATGTACGAGTACTCGTACTTGTAGATCGCCGTCGTGCAGGAATGATTACAAAGGTAGGGCGCAGAGTAAGAGCCCACCCCTGTATCCGGAGCATTACGTCGTAAGGCCCTACTACTGGATGATACTAGGGAGCCCGTCTCGGAAAGGCCAGCTGATGATTGATCGACGATGCCAGAGCAGGTAGCCCCTCAGCGACGAGCAGCGTGAGATTGCTGCTGGAAGACGGCGCCTTACTGCTTCTGCCTCCTAGTGTGCCGATATCTGGATTAGCCCAAGTCCCAATAGTCGCTATGCGTTCATTTTGGTCCTCAATAAATAATTGACCGTCTCCCTTCCGCGCTTGTCGGCCGATGATCGTCACTTTGCGCTTCTGGGGATGTCATCTCCTCCTCGTCTGCTTGTGCCTGCTCGTACGCGCCTTTCCCGGGTCCCAATCGGCTCTCGCCCTTGCCTGTCGAAGCTTGCGCGGTCTAGCCCAGGCCCGAGCCAGCAATAAGCGCCCGCGACTGTGGTTCCCCGATCCACCATCCTCCAGCACCACCAATCGAGGTGCGATCCGTCCATGCACAGCGCTTCCGTACCTGAACCAACACGGCACCCGGCGCAGCCGCCCGGGACGACGAAACGACCTCGACGACGTGGAAACGTGAGAGATCATATCTTGCAAAACAAGCGAGCTGGCTACATACTGTACTCGTACAGTACTACTGCACCCATACACACCTCCTGGCACTAGCTGTCATCGCCGTCGCACTGCATCTGACGCGATCTTGCCGCCCGCTCCCTGCGTTTGGCTTTGTCCAGATCCAGAACGGGCTTGAGTGAACTGGGACTTGAGCAGACATTCCCGTCCCCTTTCATCTCCTTTCTGCTTTTTTTTAACACGGCCTCCCCATATCTCCACCTCGCATACTTCCTCGTCTCCGGCGCCTGGCGCCTGCGTGGTACTGTAGGTGGCCTGAACTACGTTGGGACGTGCTCCATATCATACGTCGCTGCCGTGAGCCCACAAAACACACATATATCATACATCATGGATCCGACAACGACCCTCTTTACCTTTATGTTGTGAGTTGTCTACTCTTTCTGTCGTGTCACCGTCTTTTTGCACTTTCTTTTTGGCTCGTCATTCGTTTTGCCGTTTACCGGATGCCATTCGCTCCTTCCTTCTTCGTTTTTCCTCTTTTTGTCTCATTATATTTCCGAATTGTGGTTTTCTCCCCATTTTTTTTTATTTTTCGCGATTTCATCCTTTCCTCGGGCCTCGATTTCCTCGGTAGCTCAACCACACTTTTCGTTTTCGGTGTCCTCAATCTCGGTGTTCTTTTTCTCGGTCTTGTTTTCGGTGCTGGCACCGTCCCATGCTTGCCTCTATGTTGTGAGTAGGAGAAGTGTTTTGCATTCCGTTTCCTCCTCATGCCCAACCCTCCCCTGTCATTAGCATCGCCCATAAGCACACAGCCCCAACCTGCCGTGCAATTTGGCCAGGCAACCTCTCGCCCAGTGGCAGGCTAAAATTGTCTCCTCTTCTCATCTCGGAGCTGCGTAACGGCAGGACCGCCCTGGATTGTGTTTACGAGTACGAAAGTACCCGCAACGTGGCGTCCGGAGACCCCGTCAGCCTTAAACCCACTGGATTCGCGCTGTACCCCTGACTGCACTGCAACCCTCCCTGCGCCCCTATGATAGGTCGGTTTCCGTCATTTCGGGCCATTCGCCATTCCTTGGGGCCATCTGGATGCAACCGTCTGGAAGGTCACCTATTCTTTCCTTCTGATTTCCCAACGCGGCTTAGCTGTCTTACCTGTTTACGAGATTGGTGGGCAAAACCAAAGCTGAGCACAACTCCGCGTCAAGCTGACGCTGCCGTAATTATACCTGCATCTTGTGTTTCTCTTTTATTGCTGCTTTCACGTCTGCCGCTCCTCATTTCCCCAACCGGAACAACCAGAGTTATAACAACATGGGTTCTGGGTCACAAAAGAAACATCCAGCTGGCTGCACTCCTCTTGTGTTATATATCTGCGACATACATCCCACCCAGCACCCTGCTCACCGTCTCCTTCTCCTACAGAAAAACGCAGCCATCTGTTAGTACCGTGCACCTGCTCGGCTCCTGGGACAACTTCTCCACGAGTCATCCAATGGAGCGCGACAGTCGGCGAGACCGTGGACAGTGGCGTGGCTGTCACACATTCAAGGACATTGTCTGCGACGGGGATGATCCTAGCCAGCGCATTCCTCGCTCGGGTGGCCTGAAAATGGGCAGCACCTACTACTACTATGTATGTTCGGCACTCCCCTCTGTCCTTTCCTCGCTCGTATTGACGCGTCTGTCTACTTAGTACGAGGTTGATGGTTTGACGGAAACACACGACCCGGTCATGCCGTCTACCACCACTTGTCCCTATCTGCCTGGGCAGCGGGTCAACACCTTGTTTGTGCCCGTCGAGAAGCCCAGCCGCCAGCGCTGTGCTTCTGCCAATGCGATCCGCCAAAGCAACTACCAGACTATGAATCCCGCCGACCGCTTCACCACGCCGCAGCCACGGTCAGCGACGCCGACCATCGGCCCCTCAATTGTCGCGCCCGAGACGGCGCCACAAATTCCACCACGAGTGTCCTCCCCGAAGCTGCGGTTGCGGAAGCAGTCGTCCTCGAGTTCGTTGTCCGCGTCCAGCTGGTCGCCACGTCGGCTGTTTGTCCGGCGACCGAGCCCAGCACGGAACATGGTGGCGGTGGACGCCAGCAACAATGACGGCGCCGTCGACAATGCTTCTGAATGCAGTAATGACTCTCTGCAGCCACCAACAACATCGGCAACGATAGCCACGCTGCGAGCGCCCCGTCTTGTCTCATGGGCTTCATCTTCCTCTCTTTCATCGCTACGCCGCCCGGCAGCCCCACCATCTCTCCAGTCTCTCTGCTTCACGACCTCGTCGCAGGGTGGCAGCTGCTCACGCGACATTTCGCCAGAGTCCCTGCGGCGCTTCTTGGTGGAGGACGATCCGCCAAAGGAGGAGGCAGTAACTAAGAACGCCGCGGCTACCACTGCAGATGATGAGGCGGACGATGATGAGCACAACTTTGCTACATCGGCCGTTTCGGAGACGGCCCCAGTCACAATTCTGTCGCCGCCCCCGCCGCCACGGTCCATGACGCCGCTGTCGCGGGCCTCGACACCGGCACCGCTGCAGGAGAAGCAGATTCATACATCGGCGCTTCCATTTGCCCCAACGCGAGCACCTCCGTCTGTCCCCATGGCATTGGAGACCAACAATGAGTCGCAGACGGGCAGCTCCTGGCTGTCGCTATCGCCGTCATCGCCGCCGCTGCCGGCGCTCTCATTCCGGTCTCACGGTCCGCATGGAAGCGTGTCATCGCCGTCATGCTCAGTGTCGCAGTGCGAGACGGAAGATGACGAGGATGTGGACGCTGATTACGAGGCATTTCTGCTGCCGCCCCGCCAAACATATGGGCAAAGCTCCACCGGCGGCCGCAACTACAGCGGCAAAGCAGCCCAAGAACGACACGACCATCTCGTCGCTGCTCTCGACTCTTCGTTCCCCAACACCACACCGAGGCTAGTCCCTGGCGGCAGGTTGGGAGACCTGGCGGAAGAGCTTGGATGGATGGCCGCGGCTATACACGAATAGGAAACAACTAAAAACCGGAAGGAAAAAAAGGAATCAAGGGGATACTTGGGAACGGGGGGGCACATCTCACATTCGGATCAATTTGGGGGCGCTATGTCTTACGTCTATTTTCTTGGCTAAACGGTGGGACATGTTTGCTAGAGGCTTGGGTTGGCATGGTTTACATTATAGACGGTAGAAACGGCAAATTCGGTAATGAGCTGGGCTTCGGGGAGGCTCGTTGGGTCAGGTGGAATGAATACCCATAGAATAAATTGGAAATCGGACGGGAGAAAAAGTGTCCAATGTTTTGCATGCCTGGTCTAAACGGGTGTCCACGTGATAGCGTGTTGGGGAGGACATGTCCATAATTATCTCGACGGCGTCGAAAACATCACTCAGAGCTGGCTTGCTCGAAACGATCGGGCCGAAGGCTGCAAGGTAGCGGGTTACGGAAAAGCGGCCGTCTCAACGTATCTTACGAGTATTACGGAGTATCTGTACGTGGCTTGCCGAATAGCTCCGGAATTGATGTGGGCCAGTGGGTATGACGACGCGGCCTTTGCAGCCAGCGGCCGTGACCGTTATGCTGGCAGCGTCGATCTCTCTATTACAGTGGCGCTGGAAACGCCCGAGTGTGTGTTTGCCGCGGTGGCTGCGCTTGGGCAAAGACCACAGCGCCTAGTTGCGTTTGTTGGATGGAGTAAACAGTCGACGGGATGGCAGGTGCGATTGGGGCCAATTGCTGTAAGATATCGTATCTGTACACATTTTGACGGGCAGCTGCGATCGACAGTAGTCGTCAGATCAGCCCACGTTTTCATTACTCTATCCTACAATCATGCCGTCGAGTTGGAGAAGGCCAGAAAACAGGAACAAGTACAATTAGAGCAATTATTGTGGCTGGCAACCTCGACCGCTTCCCTGCACGAGTCTGCACTCTTGTGCTTCTGCATTCTGCACCTCGCCCACCTGCAAGCTCTACCTGCGGCGGCCTTTTGCTTGCAAGATGATAGGCTATTTTGTGGTGGCTTTTGCGGCCGTCCTGTTCTGGCTGGATCCGATTCTGAAAGCGGTGGCACCATCGCTCGTGCCGGAAGCGCCGGCGCTGTATCGGACGCCACGGCCGCCTGTCAACGAGTCATTGCTGGCCCTGGAGGACGGAGCGACGGATGCAGTCTGTCCGGCTGACGCGTACAGAGTACATATCTTGAGCAAGGCACCGTTGGTAGTGTACATTGAGGATTTCCTCTCGCTCGCAGAACGACAGCATCTCATCGAGATCAGGTAGGCGCGGCGAGTGGTGAGGGTGGGACAGATAGGACAGAGGGAACAGATGACTGACAGACATGGCAGCAATACGTTGTACGAGCCGGCGACGATTACGCACGACGGTGGCGGTTCGGCGCAGCGTGTGTCGACGGTACGCGACTCGGAGGTGGCCATTGTGCCGCGCACCGACATGGTACGGTGCATCGAGGCGCGGGCACGCAGCCTGCAGGGCTGGCGCGACGAGCTGTGGATCGAGCGGCTGCGGGTGCAGCGGTACGTGGCACCGGCGGGTCACTACGGTTTCCATTATGACTGGAGCCGCCCAGGCACGGCGACAGGCGGCTGGGGCCGCGTGTCGAGCATCATGGCATTTGTGGACGACGGGCCGCTCAACGACCCCGAGGCCGACGTGCGGCCGCTCGTGGGCGGCGGCACCTACTTTCCACGGTTGCCGCGCCACAGCGCTGACGAGCGGTGGTGCCGCTTCATCGGCTGCGGGGCGGCCGCACAGGTGGCCGTGGAGGACGGGGGCGAGGCGCACGACGAGGGCCTGACGATGCGGGACAATTCGACGGGCGTCGTATTCAAGCCAATACCAGGGCATGCGGTTCTCTGGGAGAATTTTATGGCCGACGGCACCGGACGGCCGTATGACGAGACGTGGCACGCCGGACTGCGGGTGCAGGACGGCGTCAAGGTTGGGCTGAACATTTGGAGCTGGGGACGCATGGACTGAGAGAGCGATACGGAGTACGACGTACTGCTCGTACAGGGGAGGGGGGCGAGGGAACCGGCGGGACCGATGAGAGAGAGAGAGAGAGAGAGGAGGGGGCGTGGGGCCTTGCCGCCTCCGACAGTCGGCCGGAGGGGAGAGGGGGGAGGGTTGTAGATCACGCTTGCATTTGGAGTGCATACAACTGGATACCCAACATTGCACACCGGCGCGGACGAGGGCGTGTTAGGCCAGCAAAGGATTCGACTTTTCGGGATGGCAGTTTGACGTGTTATGGATACGGGCAACGGCAGGCGGACCAGCCAACACGGGGCAGAGGCCCTATCCGCCGGCCTAGACTCGAAAGGGGGGGCGAGGACGGCTTGGGGGGTCGTGATGGGCTGCAGGATGCGGTGAGATGTGACGAGTCGGTTGGCGGGCGAGTGTGGAGAGCAGGGCAGGGCGTTGCTTCGGGAATCGGGTGCGACAGCTATGCAGCGCCACTGAGAGGAAAATACGACGCGGCGAGCACAAGGGCGAGCACAAGGGCCCTTGGGAGTTCATTGGCGGACATTGCACAAGTGAGCGTGCATGCGCATTGCATTGCATGTGTTGCATGCAGGCAGGACGGAAGGGCGCAAGGGACCCGTGACGGCGATTCCGAGGGGGGGGGGTTTCTCGGTGTGGCCTTTGTCGTGAGTGTTTTTGTGAACGTTTTGTGTGATTTTTTTTATGTGTTTGCGAGATCTGGAGAGGTGAGCCAAAGACCGACGGCATACGAGGACTCGCAATATGACGAGCATGGAAAGTACGAGCACAAGCAAGAGGCGGGCGTGACGTGTGCGGTTCAGATGGATTAGAGCCAATTTCACAGCTGTTTCGCGTATTTTCTTGGTTAGCGGCTGGGGTTACGATACGATACGATTGATTGATTCCTATTTCCCTGGTTGCAACCCCGATCTCTGTAAGAATACGACGCTAGATGGGGCGGGACCCTCTTCTTCGATCCTGACAAGAGAGAGTGAGAGAGAGCGCGTTCGAGGGCGGGTGGGCGCGCATGTGGGGCAGCCCGGCAGGCGCGCGAAAGAGAGAGAGAGACAGAGAGACAGAGAGACAAGACCCCCATCGGCCACAGCGAACCGCGAACCGAACGAGGGCGAAAACCGGACTGTCGGTTTTTCTTTTTCCGACTTTCTGGGGAGGGGCGTGTGTGTTGACCGCTCCTCTGACCGGTTCATCGTTTGTCGTGCGGGCGGCCGGCCGTTGTAATACGATACAAAGGAAAGATGTGCACAGCTAGTCGTAAAAATCCTCGTAACATATCTTGATGGGTCATTTTTTGACCGGGGCCCACATTCCAGCCCTTCAGCGGCTGGAGCTCGGACAGAACTAGTGTCTGTAGCTGGCCCAGGCCTTGCGGCCGGAGAGCTCCGCGAGCCCCGTCCAAAAAAAAAACCGCCGCTGCCTTCATTCCTCCCCTCCCATCCAACTCCATGCTCAGTCAAGACTGGCTCGTATCTCAATACAACCTGGCCGCGAGATGCGAAAATGCCTCTCAAGAGCTCTGTCGTCTTTTTGGCGCTCCTTCTGCCTTTGCCCACCCCTCCCCCTTCCCCTCTCATCACTCACCCCCTCCCTGCCTTGTTTCTTTTCTTTTTTGGCTCTCTGGCTTATTTTTCCTTCTCCTCCCGTCACCCCTTCTTTTCCCCTTTTTTTTTCTCCATTGCCGCTTTGTCAGACAGGTTTGTACAGAGATGTATCTCGCCGTATCTGCACATCTGACAGGGATTCCCCTGCTTTAGCGAGGCTGTGCACGTGCAACTTGAACTCTACCTGGCGCGGGCTAATACTGCATCGCTCTGCATGCTCGTAAGATAATGATGGCAGCAGCAGCGGCAGCAGCAGCAGCCGCCCGGGACCGCCTGGCAGCTGCCTGTCGACGAGTACGAGGACGATGCACGGCCGTATCTTGCAAAGGATCGTATCAGATCCTCTCCCCCCCCAAAACACCAACTCGTTGCTTTCTTTTTCCGTTTCTGGGAGGTCGCCCTCCAGCCAGCAGCGCTGACTACGAGCCTCGCCGCCTCTGGCTTTGTTCTTGGGATGATTCACAAACGACGCAGTTCGTCTGCGGAGAGACGCCAGACGCCACACGCCAGGCCCCGGCACCGAGAGCTCGCCTGGTCTCGCGACCTCACGGACCTGTTGACCGGTCCCTTTCCTTGGTTGGCCATCGGATCGCCAAACGTCACCCCCCCCCCCCCCCCCCTCCTTCTCTATTACCCCCCCTCTTCCCTCTCCGTCTGCCTTCAGCCGCCCGTTATCATGCAGGATGCGTGGATGCGTGGATGCGTTGGCCTCATGTCGTCTCACACCACCACCGTCCGGCCGCCAAATAAGCTCCCAGAGAGACCGTGCAGCCCGTCCGCGCCAATGACCCCCCCCTTGTCTTGCCCGTCACCGCCATTTATCGCATTCTCCGCGCACCGGCGTTGCACTATGCTCAGCAAGGGGGGAGGAGACACTGGGCAGAGAGACGGCCGGCACGCTGCACAAACACGCCCCGCTGCGTCTTTTCCTGGTCCTCTGGTCTGTGATTGGTCTCTTTCTTTCCTTTTTTTTTTCAGTCGTTACTCTCCTTGTCTCTCTTTCTCTTCCTTTTTCCCCCTTCTTCATATCGACAACGGGCATGCAGACCCAACGCAATGCAACCCACCCTGACCGCCTCCAGCATCCAGTGGGTCGGCTGGCCGAGACATGTTCTGCACAGAAAATGACATGCAGTGTTTGAGAACGGGGCCGTCTCCTACTCGTCCAGATCCCCATCTGTCTGCTTTCTTCTTCCAGCTTATGGTTATGCGGCGATCCACCCGCCGCCCTCACACTCGTTCTTCTCGCCCGCGCCAGGCGGACAAGTCGGATCGTGGACCGTTACTTTGGGCTTGGTGTGCGGTCTGCTGACAGCTGATATCTTGGGACGGACCAGACAGCCTGTTTCTTCTTTTTCCTTTTTCTTTTTTCTTTGCTTTTCTTTACCCTTCTTCCTTTCTTCTTTTCCTTCTTTTTCCTTTTTCGTCTCAGTCTTCTCGACTCGTATGTCCCTTTTCTTTGGCTGATGTCCTTCCTCTCCCTCGCCTTCTCTTGCACGCGTAAGATGAGCCGTCCTGCACAACGCCCGCGACCAACGTGATTTGCCGAGAGTCGTCTGCCTGTGCCACACAGGAGAAACACACCCTGGCCGTGGGAGAGAGCATGGCCGCCCGCCTCTTTGAAATAACGGTCTGGTGGGAGTGGCTGCCAGTCGCCGCGTCGGACAGGAACACGCACAGAACGGGATACCGCTTCACCGTCAGCAATTCCTGCGCACGTCCTCTGAAATCTTTGTTTTCAGTCACTCTGTCTTTCCCCCCTTGCCTCGGTAGGGCCTTCCAGACGTTCTTCTGGCCTGGGCCAGTCGTCGGCACTCGTAGCACTCACTAGGACGTAGCGGTAGGATTCGGGGGTGCCATGATGAAATGTGCTCACTCGGTGCCACCCCACAGCTACGGAGAAGAAGCATGGCTGGCAGGTGTTCGTCGACCGCCCTTACTTCTCGCTCGTCGGCCGCCTATCGTCGCCGTCCACAGACGTACATAATGTGTTCCCCCAGGGACGATGCGGCAAGGCAAAGCACCATGTCATTCGGCAACGAGAACACATCTTACCTGACTTGGGAGGGGGCGGACTTGTTGTAGGTCCGTGTCCCGTAAGCTCATAACTCTGTTGCCTGTCAGCTCTGCTACACCGTTCGCTGAACCACATGCGGCTAGGCATCCTACGGCTGGATTGCCGATCTTCCCTCCTTCCAGGCCATCACCTGTGCTTGTCCATGCCGCCACGCCAGCCCCACTGTAGGCATCGCAACGCCGCAGTCGGTGAGGCGTCCTGCGGATACGGCCATAGGGCCGTCGGAAGAGGGGTGTGCCGAGATCGTCTGCCAGCCATCCAGACGACCGTCGCCAGACCTCCACAACGCCAAGCCCACAGACACACCTGCAGGTCCGTCGGCCCAACACGCCCTCTGCACGGCGGCCATTCCTCGGACAGATACAGGTCCTGCACAGAGCTAAAGTCATCTTGCAGAATGAAGAAAAAGAAAGCCAAAACAATTAGCCACCTAGAATTTGACTTGGCCACGTCGGCCGCTCTCAAGATGCTAACGGTACGAACCAATGCAGCAAGGTAATTTTATATAAAAATATGAAAAGAGGGGGCTCTCTTTAAGCCTCTCTTTTCCCTCACCCCCCCCTCTTTGGCTAACCATCGCCCGCCCGTAGTCTTTGATCCTTGACCGCCCATCCATTTCTATCGATTGGTTCATTTTCTGTGGCCTCATTACTCGTATAGAACAAAAGAAACATCAAAAATACAGCACCCGAGCACCCGCCTGTGTGCGCGCAACGCCATAGAACCAGAGCAGGAAATGTAGGAGCCAGTCAGACCCCCCTCCCCCTTCCGTGTCTCTGATGCGTCCTCACTAGTAGAAATTCCATATCCGTGCTGTTCCTCCTTGCCCCCGATGCTTGTGACCATGTTTTCTGGAACAGTGTTTCGTGTAATAATCGCAACGTTTCATTCAGTCATGTTGTTTTTTCTGGTGTTGGGCGTATTTCCTTCGCATGTCTGTCGTCGTCCCGCTAACATGCATTTGAGCCAGTGGGTACCTAAACGCTGCCGCGTTTCATATGGCCGTGGCGCTGGGGCAGGTCGTCGTAGTCGTCTTCGCTCATAGGACTGCCGTGCTTATTCGCATGGTGGTCCGGTGCTGCACCATAAATCGCAGAGGCTTGCGGCACTAGTCCGCGCTCGGGCGACACCATGTGTTCTGTCGTAGGCATCACCTTGCCCCCGTGCAGGTGTCCGTTGCCGCCGGAATAGCCCCTGTGGCTGCTTTCCGTAGCACTGTGGCCCCGTCCTGCTGCCACGATGCCGTTACTGCTTCCGCGGCTTGACGACATGGCATCCGACTCAACACGTGCGTTGCTGATCATGGCCGGAAGCTGGCGGCGCCGCGCATTGATAAACCAGTTTGAAATTTGGTCTGCCAGGCTGTTAGAATGAGAACATAACCGAGCACAGAAAAGAAAAAGGACATACTCATTTGGAGGCCCGTCTGACGCATCAGTTCCTGCTTTTCGTCTTCAGACGGGTACGGATGGTGCAGGTGTCCCATAAACCACGCCCGCAGCTTGTCTGTGGTCTCCTTGGGCAGGTTGCCGCGTCTTTTGCGCTGTTTCATGTCGCTCGCACTGCCGACGGCACTACCCACCATGCCGCCGTTCCCGACCAGGCCAAGGCCTCCAAACTCGTTCACAGGAGCGTACTCGCGGTGGTAGCTAGTCTGCGGGGGTGCATGTGGGTGCTCGTACCGCATACCGCCTCCGTTATTGCTGCTGCTGTTGCTACCATTGCTAGCGCCGTTGGACGGAAACGCGGCCCGGTCGAAGCCACGGATAGAGCCCAAGGAAAGAGACTGCATCCGCGAGGGATGGTGCTGGTAGCTACTAGAGGCTGCCCCATATGAGTTGTTGTGGCTCTGGACCGTCGGGCTGTGGTGATGCTGCTGGGGCTGGTACCGATAGCTATCGTTGCTGACAATCGGAGACGAAGAGTAGCCATCGCTCGTGTAGCCGGATCGCAGTTGAGACATAGGAGCTGGCTCCCGGTCGAAGCGCAGCTGTGGAAGGCCTGGAAGGCCATGACGACTGTTGTTGTTGCCACCGCTGCTGCTACTGCCGCTACTGGCTGCGCCGCTGTCCAAGAGACGCTCCGACGACCGGTCGGGAGCAATCAGAGAACGACTGCTCATCCAGCCTTCGGCGGTCGACGAAGCTGATGAGATCTGGGGGGAAGCAGAGGCCGACGTTGTCGAGCGGAGTGGTCCTAACGTCGGGGAGGCTCCCGTGGCACTTCGCTGGAGGGCTCCTGAACGGTCCAGATGGGAGTGAGTGCACAAACGAGGCACTTGGCTAAATCTGTCTGGCCTTTCGTCGCTATTTGGGGCCACCCGTTGACGTTTGTAGCCGCTGACTGGAGAGTGCACATACTCTGGCGTGGCCATGGATGCGATACTCGCGTTAGGTGACGGCATGGAAGGCGGCCCAGCTGGGGCCACGGCCGTTCTCGCCACGGAGACAGACTGGCTGTCGGTGACGCGCAGCTGCAACTCTGGAATGGCCTGTCGGATGGAGGGCAGCGCAATCTGCTCTGGATCGACCCGTGGGCGGGAAAGCGTGACATAGTCGGAGGTCGGGCGGGCGTCGGATTCCCATGGCGGGCCACGGCGGAAGGAGGTGTGTGGAAGAGAAGGGGCGGACATGGCGAGAAGAGACATGGTGGGAATATGGGTGCTCGAGTGGTCGGGTTGGATACGGCGCTGAAAGGTGTCCAGGGGGCTATATTCCATAACCAGGAATACCGGTTTAGGAGCAGAACAAAACTGGAACGACGTCGTCACGAGCACGAGAGGAGGGCTGTTGAGCAATGGCCAGCGCCGGTGGTGGTGATGGCCCGTGGGCGGGAGGTGCTCTGATGTGCACGAGAGGAAGACAGAGGAGATGACACCGATTCCCTGTTAAGACGGATGAGGAACCAAAAGCGGACGAAACAAGAATCGGCCTGGGAGACGGGAAAGGGATGACAATATAAAGAAGGGAAGAAAGGCGGGTGTGGGACGGGGATGGCAGATGACAGTCTTTTGTATAACAGGTTAGTACGAGTGGTCGGGGACGGACGGGGTCGTTACAGCAGGGAAGAGGTCAAGCGGGAGGACATACAAATGAGAGCCCAAAAAGGAAATAGAAGAGAACCGGTCTACTCATAGATGGGTAGGCAAAAGTGGGTAAGGGGGAGGATCTGGACTCCGATAGCTGTTGGTCCTCTGGGGGAAAGCAACGGGATATACGTGAAACTAGTTGAAAGTCACATTGCCCGGGGTGAAGTATGGGTTAGGGGGAGGGGGGGTGTACGAGTAGGTGGTAGAGCGAGGTGTTTGTCACCCTCCTGGAAGAGCCAGGTACGGACAATGGGACTGCAAGACATACATGGAGAATAATGGAGAATAAAAAAAGAAACGATGTTTGGGGGGAGGCAAATCGTAGAAGTACCCTGTAGTACCGAGACGAGTTCGAGGGAACGATGAAGTGTGGGTAGGGGTGGATGTGCGGATCGACTGTGGTAGCAGTCAATGGTGAAGGCTAGGCTGCAAGCAGGTAGGCCCTGATCCAAGACCAAGTCAGACGTGCGGGAGAGGGACCGACGTCTTACCCCCGTCGCCTGAGCGCTAGCAAGGTATTTTCTTCGTATGGCGTGGGCCTAGTGTCGTGCGTCCAGTAGAGTGGAGAAGGGAGGGTGTGTGGTTTACTGAGGAATTGCGTACTTGGGGGGGCCGGTCAGGGAGGGCGATGCCTCGCGTGTCTCTGTTCGGCCTGCCTTGTTCGGAGGGGAAAAAGCACAAGAGGGCAGAATTAATGATCCATGCCAGAGCGGTAGCCGGATGTTACTAAGAGCATGGCGGTGTGTAGGGGACGAGAGAGGGAAGAGAGAGAAGAGAGGAGAGGGAGAAAGCAGAAAATGGATGAGGGACGAGGAGAGGACGAGGAGAGGACGAGGAGAGGACGAGGAGAGGACGGGGAGGGGGACGAGAGGAGAGGACAGAAATGGGAAGAGAGCCAAACAGGACAGATTGCGGAAAGCCAAAGAGGAGAATCGGATAATACTCGTACAGTGGGAGACTCGCAGAGACAGCCAACTGCCAGAAGCAGCAGGAGCGTTGCAGGGAAGTGACCGACACGGACAGGCGCGAGAACAGGAGCATGCTGACTAAGATGCCGATACGGCGAACCCGGACGAGTACATAATATGTGGCTACGAGGGTCTGGTTCCTGCACCGTCGCACCAGCAGACCCACCGCGAGCCGGCGATACTGAGGCGGAACTGACAGGCTACATACGGCGTAAGGGCCAAAGCGGGAGACCAGACGGGCAAAGGCTGGGGACAGCGAGGAGCACCGGACGGACAGACGAGGAGTATTCGTATCGCACTCGTGGAAGAAGAGCTCGTCGAGGAGGACAGGCGCTCAGCAATCCAGCCGACCAGCTGTCCGCCATCCGTTCACCGTGCACCCCCCCTCCCCCTTCCAACCGGTCAGAGATGCTGGCCGATTGGGATCATCAAGAGCTCGGCTGGCTGCACCGCATGTCCCTCTGTGCATATCCCGAACCCCCCCCCGGGACGTGATTTTCCGGACACGTACTTTCAGGTACTTGCCGACACAAGCACAAGACCAGCAGGGCCTGTAGCAAGCCGCGACCCGCAGTGCATATACGAACTGGCAGCAGGGATACGGGCGGACGCAAGCTGCGGCCGGTGGCTGGCACGCGCGGGCTCGGAGGGCCAAAGAGAGGTTCGGGTTGATAATATGCGGTAAACAGAAGTCCCCCATATGAAACAAGTGAGGCGGCAAGGTCGTTCGCGCTACGACACGCCGTGTTCGTACGAAGAAAAGTTGGCTAGAAAAGTAAATGGGGGGAAAACAAACAGGAAGGCGCAGCCAGGGAACAGGGGGGAGCAGGCGCATCTCACATGCTAGGATACTTACGTGCGTACGAGTAGTAGCGCCTGAGCGGGAGGGCAGCGGGAGGCAGGGGAAGAGGGGCGATTCAGCCCACCTGCCAACTCTAGAAAGCTCCTTCCCTGTAAACGTAGTAAAACGCAGAACGGGCGGCTCTTAGCTCCTGAAACGATGCCGGAAACGTCAGTCCAAAAAAAATAAAAAAAGCTCAGAGGACTCGAAATGAGCCATTGTGCCCCCTCCAATACGACGTTTCGACGCGTGTCATGGACCACCCACGGCACCGTGTCGGGACTTTACGGAGAGGCAGCGTGCGCGAGACGTGCGAGACGTGCGAGACGTGCGAGACGTGCGGGACGTGCGAGACAGGAAGGACGAGTTGACGACACAAAGGCGAGCGTGCGCGTGACTTGGGGGACACGAAAGCGGCTAGACCAAAGAGACAGGAGCGGCGAGAAAGAGACAGGAGAGACACGAAAGACACGAGAGACAGGCCCGACAGGGCCCGACAGGCCAGACAGGGCCCCCGACCGCAGAGCACGCTACGCCGACGAACCGTGCTCGTGCACGCACGGCTGCTCTGCAAATCTGTTTCGGCCGCAGCAAGGGAAGCCCAGAGGGCAGTTGGTGCATCCGGACTCGGACCCGCTCGGATCGTATTTGTCCAGAGGTGTCCTTTTACTCGTAGTCCCCCCCCCCAGGACGATCATGGATGTGCAAAATAGCCGGGGGCTAGTGCTGCACATCGTCCAGAGCCGCCACCCCTCGTTCGCCAACCACGCGCCTCGCTCGGGCTCAAACGACACGGTTCCGGTCGGTCAATGTGCGTCGTGGATTGCGGAGTGGGAGATCGCCAAACACCGCAGACGCAGGAGGACTCGGATGATCATCATCGGCATGGAGCTTGCATGCAGCTCGGCCCCCGCGTGAAAGCAGGGGCGCCATTTCTTTTTTTGGCACATACCAGTACGGACTATGGCGAAATACAGTACCACAGAGACATGCCCGCCCCCCCCATACAAGTAACTCGACCACCGTCATGATTCCCCGGGTCTCCTCGGCTGGCAGTGACATTGCAGAAAGCACACTTGGCCCACGGTGGCGTGTCGTCACCTAACCTAATTGACACTGGCTCTTCTCGTCAAGCGAGCACGGTGGGGAAGTTCTGCTAAGCAAGTCTACAAGTATTACGTCGTAGTCTATTAGTCTATTAGGCTCCGCTATGCCTTGCTTTTTTTGTCCTTTTTGGAAGGAGACGGCGTCTAATATGATCAGCAACAACAGCCATCGGGACCAGCAAACCGGCGGCTGCGAGGCGTAGCCGCTGGGCTCGGGGCTGCCACAGCGAGGCTCACCGAGGGAAGGGGGGAGACGGCTGAACGGGTAATACTCGTATGTGCGGACATGCGTGGGCCTCGGCGTGAAAAAATAAACTGCCAGGGCTTCCAGGGGCCAAGACCACCGTGGGAGGTGCCGTCGCCGAGCCGTGGGCGGAGGTTGTCTTACCTCAGCAAGGATGAAGAAGGGAGGGGGGGGTGGCGGCACTCCGCTAGAAGGGATACGATTGGCTCTGGCAGCTCTACTGTCGCATGACGCAGCCAGCGCATCTTGGTCCGAACCTTGCAGCAAGGAAGCTCGACATCTCCACCATTCCTGTCCAATTTTGCCCGGGCCTGCTAGCGGACGACAGCCATATGATGGCAAGGCCACCCCCCCCCATCCTGGGGGAAGGGGGCGAGACTTCTCCTCGGTGGTTCGGTGTCCGTCTTATTTGCGGCCCTGTCTGTCTGTTTGGCACATTGTACGGCTGCCGGAGATGGCACTCCCGGCCGCCCAGCTACGACTACTCCGTACTGGTAGATACTGGCTAATGTGGCTGACGCAAAACCCGATGCAATACCGACGCCAATGCTAATGCCAAAACCACATCCCTGGGATTTTGTCGCCAGCCCTCCCACCCGTTCTGCCTCTCTCTGCTGCCAGCCTGCCGCTAGCGGACCCCCCCACTAATGCACAGTTCTTTTTAGGGGAAACTGGGGCACTGAGCAAATTATTGCCCACAGAGGATGCGGAGAGCCGCCACGACCAAGATACGGAGTTGGCATGTTGGTCGTCAACGAGCACCACGAAGAGCTACGAGTATGTATCTTTCTGTTTATTGCCTTTGTGGGAGCGGTGAGAGGCCGAGTCGCCAACGGCGTCAATGCGTTGGACAACAGCCGCGGCCGTTCTTGTTATTGGTCTGGGGTGCCGCTCTCTGGCTCTTTGGCTCTCTGGCTCTTTGGCACTCTGGCTCTCTGGCTCTCTGGCTCTCTGGCTCTGGCTCTCTGGCACTCTGGCTCTCTGGCTCTGGCTCTCTGGCTCTCTGGCTCTGGCTCTCTGGCTCTTTGGATCTCTGGCACTCTGGCATCCTGGCCTTCTGGCTCTCTGGCCTCCTGAACGAAACAAGCTCGCTCGTCGACGGAATACGGCGACCCTAGCATCGCCCTATGCTCGACAAAAGGAATGCCCCCCCTCCCCCTTTTCGCCACGTCTCGAAC